>JADNRY010000580.1:0-37301 GCA_015501585.1 Rhodocollybia butyracea
CATCATCACCATCAGGTGTTATGACTCGATCAATAGTCTCGTCCAAACCTTCACAGTACGTAACTCAGCAGTAAAAATGATAAGAGAAATTAATGAGATTATAGAGCAAGCCTTTCCGTTTGTTGAAACCGCTAGGCAAAAAATATATACTCAAACAACTAGGCTCAAGTAAAGTTAGTAACTAGTTTGTAATATGAAACTCACAGAAGTTATTATTTGG
Organism: Rhodocollybia butyracea; assembly: GCA_015501585.1. Lineage (NCBI taxonomy): Eukaryota > Fungi > Basidiomycota > Agaricomycetes > Agaricales > Omphalotaceae > Rhodocollybia > Rhodocollybia butyracea. Next base: position 221 of record JADNRY010000580.1, read on the forward strand.
AGATAGCTCGACAAATAATAATAAGATTACCCTCGGAGATGGCTCGACAAGCAGTAATATGAATCAGAACTAATACTCGGAGATGGCTCGACAAGTAGTAGTGAGTATGGTGTCTAATACTCGGAGATAGCTCAACAAGTAATAGTGAGTGTGATGTCTAATACTTGGAGATAGCTCAACAAGTAATAGGAAGTTGCAACTTGGAGATAGCTCAACAAGTGGCAATTAAAGAAGTATTCACTAGGAGATAGCTCAACAGGTGAATATTAGTGGATACAACTTGGAGTTAGCTCAACAAGATGTATAAATGTGTATTGTAGCTTGGAGATAGCTCAACAAGATACAATGAGTTGGTCTGGTGATTCACACAAGTGATAACAGCAAACAAGTGGGGGTTTGGATTTAAGAAAAATAATACGTCTCCCGTACATTGGTAAATCTAGACTACTTATATACTGTGCAATGTGTACTAGTTAGGAAATGCTGCGGAATGACTAGATTTGAGTCATAACTGCGGAAATACTGCGGATGAGTCAGTCTGACTATGTAATGCTGTGCAATGACTAATATTGAGTCATGTATGCGGAACCGTAGTTGACTCAGATATCTGGCTGTGCAATGACTGATATTGAGTCATTGATGTAAAGAGGCTATGCAATGATGTCATAGCTGTGGAGCAGTGATGTGATATCATAACTGCGGAGCAATGGAATGACATCATGATTGTGGAGTAGCAAGATGACATCATAGTTGTGGAGCTAGAATGATGTCATGACTGTGCAGACTGTGCAGTGACTGTTAAAGATCATTCTGGTGTTCTGGAAGAATGTGTGCAGCATTAACCCAAATGGTGTTGAATAACTAATGAATGTAAAATGTTAAGTAGAAGTATTAATGATAGTGTTCATAGTTGGTTACAGAAGAAAAAAGATTGGGTGTATAGGATTTAGATCCGGGTCATAACATCAGGGTTGTTAGGAGGGTCATCGGGAGGATTGTCGGGAGGATTATCGTCCGGATTCTCACCTTCATCTGCAAATTCTCCTTCTCCTGTGTCCTCTGGTTGTTCGACAATCGGAGGCCGGTCGTCACCCGTAGTGGTACAAGATTGGTTCGAGAAGAGAGCTCCTTGGAGCTGTTCGGCAAAGGAAGGGGAAGGTGCCGAAGCAATCCTTCCGCGACGAGGAGTAAGGACTAATGCAGTACCATTAGCACTGGGAATTTCCTTAATGTCGTATTGGTCGACATTGATGTTACCTAGAACTGCCTCAGTAGAGACAGAAGTGTTCGGAACAGCTGTTGCGGGTCCGAAGCCACCCGAGCCACGTCGGCGAGGGTTTCCGGCCGCAGAAATAGAATCATTGTAAGGCAAAAATGACTGAGCATTGGCCAGAAAGGGATTAGGAGTCTCGGTCGGCTGGATCCGAGTTTCAGAGACTGTCCGAATTCTAGGAGGTTTTCTTGGAGGCATTTGTTTTTTAAAAAAAACAGTTTTGTCAGATACGGCGTTAACGAGTACAAGTTTAAATATACTGTTAAGATCGTGCAAGACCGAAGGGAACCGATCGGTATCCGAAAGGTATGTGTTGACGAACTGGGTCTCGGACCGATATCGGAGATTGAAGAAGAAGTGGGACGTGCGGTATAGCTATTAGCTAGACCCTTGTCACGCCGAATAGTCCCAAGATGAAGTTCAGGAGATAAAGATAGATTCGGCCGATGTAACGGCCGACGAGTAAGACGAGAGATGGATAGACTAGGGCGGAACTTAGTCGGACAGAAGGTCTGGTTTATCCAAGTTGATATTTAAACTGAGGACTACTGTACAAGGTTGCACTACTTATATACTAAGAGTCCGGGGCTTCCGGATCGGTAGAAGACGATAGTCGGAAACGTATACGGAAGACCGAAGTAAGTAATACAATCATAAGACAATAATACTCAATAGATCGGAAAGGGAATATAATCGAAAGATAATAAGAACCAATTAGAAAGTAATCCGAAAGGTCCGATGGCGGTACGTCATCGGACGAAGATAACAGATAAGATAGGAAGATAACGAAAAGAGATAAGATGACGGAAATAGACGGGATGGAATCGGAATGATGCTGGGATGATAGTAGAGGTGATCCGGTGATGATCCGAAGGATGCCGATGCGGCATGGTCGTAACAGAACCGGTGAAAACGGCGGTTATACCGGTTTCAAAACATCATATACCCTGTAGTGTTGCCTAATAAGATAGTCTCTACTTATGAACAGTGTATAAAGGTATTCTTACATTAGTATAAAGTAAATTTGATGACATCTACTTTACAATACATAAAGTCAGGCTTGAAAAACACAGTTAATAAATTATTTTCATTATGTAAATTGCACCGGTTGACCACCGGTTACCACCGGTTTTGATCAGTTATGCAAATTCTTCAATTTCCAAGAACCGCAAACCGCACCGGATGCAAACTGCTGCACCGGTGCAACCTTTATTTACCCTCACCGCGGTTCAGTGCAGTGCGGTTGTCGGTTATCCAACGGTTTGTGCACCGCACTTTAAAACCCTACTTCCAGTTGCTCTGATTTACTTGTGTCAGGTTCTTCATATCCCAACAGGTTTTCAGTGATGTTGGCTTCCCATTTCTCATCAGGGATTACACTTGCATACCATGCAAAGTCTTCATTGTCAATGGCTGCTTTGGCAGAATAGGTCTTTCCCTTGCCTTTCCCTTTCCAGTATTTAGGCCACTGGCCCTCCTTTCCGCTCCTTCCTCAAAGCAATCCTGCTTCATGTGACCCATCTTACCACAATTAAAACACTTCACTGATTTCCTATTTCCTGCAGACTTCTTTGATGGTCCACAGCATATGCTGCTTCTTTGGCTCCATTTTTGGAATTTTGTTGTCCCAATTTCCTTCTATCTGCTTCATCTTGGATCCCACGAATATATGTATCGACTGTGAGTGTTGTGCTAACAAGTGTTGCCGTTGCAGTCAATGCTGCCAGGTAAGGGTCATATGATCTTGGAAGAGCGGTCATGATTATTGCAATGAAATTATCCTCGCCAGGATCTGCATTCATTGAAATCAAATCTTCTCGTAAGGCAATTACTCTGGATAAGTAATCCCGAACATCATTGTCACCCTCACAATGTTCATTCTGTAATTTACGCCGCAAGTCGACCACCATCATTTTTGACTTCATCTGATGTTCATCTACTAATTTCTTCCACATCTTTCCAACTGCTGTCTCCCCTTTAACCTTTAGGAATAATGAATCAGGTATAGTGCTTGCAATTCCCTGCTTTAATATTGCTGATTCTGAATTCCATGTTTTCATTTCCTTTTCCCACTCTTCAATGGCTTTGGTCTCTGCTGCTGTTGGGCCAGCACTGGCATCAGCAATTGCTGGTTTCTGCTTTGGTGCAGTTGTGTCTTTCAAATACTCTTCAAGTCCTGCAGCTTCAGCTGCAAACATGAAGCGGTCCTTGTATATGACCCAATTTGATCCATCTGAATTGAGTTTTGGGAGTCTAAGGAAATAATCCCAAGCTTTGTGTTACTTGAATGGTTGGTAGACATTATTGCCAGACTGGTGACTGTGTTGTTGTTGGCTTCTTAGTGATGATAAAGTGTTGTGCAAATTGTTGTTTGTAATGTCAAAGATATTGTGTATTTAATTCAGCTAAGGTCGGGGCCCATAACCTATTGAAGGTTGTGAAATACTTAGTGAATTATTGGTGGAGTTTAAGTGCTCGCTAGTTGTGGGGGTAGTTCTTAATTATTTTGAACTGGGTCCCTCGAGCCTATATTTATAGGGATAAACTAGTACATGGGAAACTACTTAATAAGCTTGCTGCAGAATGCTGCGGAATGACTGTGCATTGCTGCGCATGACTTTACATGACTAGATATGACTCAACGTGACTCTACTTAACTAGCTATGACTTATGTCCAATGCATAAAATACCATGAACTGAATATGAGTCATAATGACTCACCGTGACTCCACATGAGTTTAGAGGATAGTTTTCGTTGATATTACAACATGAAGGGGTCCTCAAACATACATACAACCTTCATACTCCAAAACTTCATGCTTTAGGTTACTATCCAGAGGATGTTGTCTACTATGGAACCTGTGATTCACACTCAGTCATCAGGAAAAGCTGTTTTTGCCTAGGTGACCTCAGAGTGGCCTAAGGAAAACTAGGTGACCTATGAATCCTATGGCATCCTAGGAATTTAGGCTTGTCCCTTGCCAGTCAAGGCTCTTGAGGATTCCCTAGGGTATCCTAGGGAGTCCTAGGAAACCCCAGGACATCTTTGGGAAAGCCTGGGCAAACCTGGGCAAACCTAGGCTTGCCCTGGGTTTGCCTAGGATTAGAGATGTCCACGAGTCCAGGTCTTTACAGGTACTCGCAGGTAAGATCCATGGGAAAACCTGCGAGTATGTGACCCGCGGATCCCAGGATCCGTTTCCCACGGGTCCGGTGCAGGTCACAGGTCAGACTTTGGAGAATTTCAGCTGACTTGCAGGTACTTGCGGGTATTTTTATGACTTGTACAAGTAATGTAAACCCATACATTTGTTAATTAGTGCTTAAAATTTACAGTACAAGCAACAATATTTGTCAGTTAACACTCAAAACTTACAGTAATTCATAGTATCATATGTATTATAGTACTTATCAAGTACTGGCACATATGTTTGAGGTTGTAGACAGCTCACGACGTTTGGCGCTAATTTAAGCGCCCAATCGCCGTGAGCTGTCTACAATGTAAAACCTTTGTGTCAGTACATATTTACTTCATAACTAAGTATGAAATAATAGTAGACAGTTACAGTACAATGTTTTATAAATGGTGTATCATAAAACAGGTAAGTACTTTATTAATGATTATTAGTACACTCTTTGGCATAAATACACAAATACCTGCAGGTACTTGCGAACTCGCAGGTAAATTACCTGCGAGTCAAAGATCCGTTTCCCACAGATCTTCTGCAGGTCACAAGTCAAGGCTTTTGGGCCACAGGTACTTGCGCGCCGGATCCAAGTATACTTGGATCCGGACTCGTGGACATCTCTACCTAGGATACCCTAGGGAATCCTCAAGAGCCTTGACTGGCAAGGGACAAGCCTAAATTCCTAGGATGCCATAGGATTCATAGGTCCCCTAGTTTTCCTTAGGCCACTCTGAGGTCACCTAGGCAAAAACAGCCTTTCCTGATGCAACCAGGATTGTAAGTGATTCCAGCTATCATAATTGCTTGCAGTTCATAAAATTTCATTCAGTCAGAATCAGAACACATATGTTCCAAATGTCTCTTTCCACGCACCACTGGATATGCATTTGAAGGTCAGATTGCGAAATTAACTTCTCAGGAACATGTCATGAATGACTTGGCCCCTCTTGTCAAAAATTCAATTTTACCAAAAACACGCAAGAGAACATCTTGAAACTCTGTTCAGGAGGAGTTATTGCCAGCAACCAATCCACACAACATCAGGAAAAGTACCCCTTAACTTAAGGCGGCTAAAAGCCACTTAAGGCATAGAAGCCAACTTAAGCGGCTCCCGGCTGGTAAGTTACTCCCACGGCTCAATCAAAGGTTCACGCTATTGCTCTGTCTGAAGTCACCGAGATTGACCTGAGATCAACTTGACGCAACTTGACATTAATTGAAAATTTGTCAGGTTGGCCAGAGCGGTAACCAGGCCCACTTAATCTACTCAAGTCAGCTCAAGTTGCTCTCAAACACGACTAGAGTTGCCTTATTATTGCATTTGCATGGCTTATTGGTATATCAAATGAAAGTGACATCTGAACATTATTTATTTGACCCATCTCTATAAAAGTACAGTGCTACAGTAGTCAAAAAGGATGGTAAACAATTATGGGCTGAGGTATGCATATATGGTAGAAGTGTGCAAGTAGGAACAGAGTACATGAGGTGACAAAGGTGTGGTAGATAGATGGAGGCATTAGTGTAGCGAGCGGTGACAAATGAGAGTGACAGGTAGATGGAAAGAAGTGTTGAAGGTGAGCAGTGGCTAGACGTAACCAAAAACATAAGATATATGACAGAGGGAATCAAAAAAAGTCTTACTTGAAGCAAGAATAACCAACGAAACAAAAAAAGCCTAAGAGAAACAAGTGTAGATGAAAATAGGAACTGAGCACAAACAGTGTTGAAACATACCAGGTTTGACCACAGAAAATCGCTAAACCAGTGCAGTATTTGTGAACGAATAGAATAGATGAATGTACTGTGAGATGGCATGGAATAGTGTAGAGATGGAGAAAAGATAAAGGGCAGAAAGAGATGATGGAAGAGCGAGAACAAGAGTATCGCCTGGGAACTGACATGTATTAAGTCCAACATGATATGTGCCTAAGTCATATGGACATGTGACCTGAGCTTGTCGTCTGCTTTCTTCCAATGGTTGTGATCAACTGTGAGCTCAAGTGCATACTGGCCATAAATTTAACAGGAGTGCTTAGGACACCTTTAATAAAGGTCTAAAGGTAATAGAAATAGCGACAGACTGAGGCGCTAAAAAGGTTGGCCGCAGACCAAAAAAGGAAGTATTCTCCCGGCTGTTTAATACTTCCTTTTTGGGTTGGGAACAAATCTTTTCAGCGCCTTTCATAATTTACTTATATCTCTTTCAATTTTGATTCTATTTTAATGATCCAGGGCGCGAATCGATCGAGTAATGACCCTCTAATGGCTCGGGCATCTCTTCTATGCAATTCCTGTAGGTTATCCACCTCCTCCCCCCAGCCTTTAGGCCAAAAGAGAGTTTTATGTAAATTACTTATATTTCTTTCAATTTTGATTCGATTTTAACGGTCCAGGGCGCGAATACATTGATTAAGAACCATCTAGTGACTCGGGCATTACCCCCATGAGATTCCTCCAGGTCATCCACTTCCTCCCCCAGCCCTTATGCCAAAAGTTTGTAAATTACGCACATCTCTTTCAATTTTCGTTCGATTTTAATGATCTAGGGCGCGAATAAATCGAGTGGGGACCCTCCAATGGCTCGGGCACTACTCCCATGCAATTGCTCCAGGTCATCCACTTCCTCCCCCCAGCCCTTATGCCAAAAGTGAGGTTTTTGTAAATTACTCACATCTCTTTCAATTTCCATTCGATTTTAATGATCCAGGGCGCGAATAAATCGAGTAAATACCCTCTAATGGCTCGGGCATCACTCCCATGCAACTACTCCAGGTTATCCACCTCCTCCCCCCAGCCCATAGGCCAAAAGTGAGTATTTGTAAATTAGCCATATCTAGTTCAATTCTAATTCAAGTTTCCGGGTCAAGGGCGCAAATGAATCTGCCATAGACCTTCTACAGACTCATTACATGCATACAGAGCCTTTTTGTATGTGTTTATATGCTTGTACGAGTGTTGTGCATGCATACAGAGCATTATCAATGCATGCAAAGTTTGTACAAGCTTCTTGCTATGCTCAGGCTGACTCAAGCTAACCTGAGGTTGACATATATACTCAGGTCAACTCAGGTCAACTCAGGCTAACTTGAGTCAACTCAAAGTTGAGGCTTGAGTAGGGATTATACTCAAGCCAACTCAGGTTGATTCAAGTCAACCTGAAGTCAACCTGAAGTCAGCATATGTGCCTAAGTTAACTCAGGTTAACTCAAGTTGACCTGAAGTTGGGGCTTGAATTGGCCTTATACTTAAGTCAGGTTACTCAAGCCAACCTGAAGTTGGCATATGTACTCAAGTTGACTCAAGTCAACCTGAAGTTGGGATAAGTACTCAAGGCAACTTAAGCCAACTTAAGTATTTTAGGCTTTTCCTGATGAAGCAGTATGATATAGAGATGTCCACGAGTCCGGATCCAAGTATACTTGGATCCGGCGCGCAAGTACCTGTGGCCCAAAAGCCTTGACTTGTGACCTGCAGAAGATCTGTGGGAAACGGATCTTTGACTCGCAGGTAATTTACCTGCGAGTTCGCAAGTACCTGCAGGTATTTGTGTATTTATGCCAAAGAGTGTACTAATAATCATTAATAAAGTACTTACCTGTTTTATGATACACCATTTATAAAACATTGTACTGTAACTGTCTACTATTATTTCATACTTAGTTATGAAGTAAATATGTACTGACACAAAGGTTTTACATTGTAGACAGCTCACGGCAATGGGGCGCTTAAATTAGCGCCAAACGTCGTGAGCTGTCTACAACCTCAAACATATGTGCCAGTACTTGATAAGTACTATAATAAACATGATACTATGAATTACTGTAAGTTTTGAGTGTTAACTGACAAATATTGTTGCTTATACTATAAATTTTGAGCACTAATTAACAAATGTATGGGTTTACATTGCTTGTACAAGTCATAAAAATACCCGCAAGTACCTGCAAGTCAGCTGAAATTCTCCAAAGTCTGACCTGTGACCTGTGCCGGACCCGTGGGAAACGGATCCTGGGATCCGCGGGTCACATACTCGCAGGTTTTCCCATGGATCTTACCTGCGAGTACCTGTAAAGACCTGGACTCGTGGACATCTCTAGTATGATATGGGTATTTTAGAGTAGGATTTCCTCAATCTGGATGACTATCTATATCCAGACCAGCATGATCCAGCACTAACGGTTGGAATTCTTTTATACATCCTTTCATGAAATTCTAATTTTCCTTATCAGAGCTTCATGCGCAAACTCAAAGACCATATTCTCCTTCGTATACTTGACTCAGACTTGGATGTGTTTTCCGATGATGACTGCCAGCTTCTCACCATTAAAAATGAGCGTGTTTACAGTCACAAAATTGTATGTTTCAACTATACCACTTATGATATTCGCCGTGGTCAAGATACTGTCAATCCTCGTACACATCCACATGTCCTTACACTCTTGGGAGACCCCAACCATCCATATTGTTACGGCTGTGTATTCAATTCCTTTCAGTCAAGTTCTGGCATCGAGGTCCTAGCTCTAGGAATTCTGGTATACAACGTCTGAACATTTTACATGTTTGTTGGCTTGAGTTTGATGACAGTTGGAACTGGGGGCTTCAGGCCAAGCACTTTCCCTGTGTATACTTTCCAGATGCATCATCCCCTGAAGCTTTTGGGTTCCTCAATCCGGCCTGTGTATTGTGCGGTGTATATCTTATGCCAGTGTACCACTTGGGACTTACAGAAGAGTTGCTTGGGCCTGATTCTGTAGCTCGCCAGATGGAAACTGGAGATGAAGGCAAACATTGAGGTTTCAGACTGGAACCGTTACAATGTCAACATGTGAGATACAGTGTTTAGTAGTTTATTTGTTCACACCACTAATCTGTTTGTAGAGCAGTTGATTGTGATATGCTGAACTGATACATTGGAGGCGGGGTTGTCGGACATATATCAACTAGGCCTCATCTTTGAGATCTTGCTCTTGGAGCAAGATCTATCTGCAGTTCAACTAAGCAAGGATCACAGCATTCTGAGGAAAAGTCATCTCAGGAGGTCAATGGAATGGAAGATGTGGAAGCAGCTTCAGAGGTAAGTGGTGGCTTGACCGATGCCGATAAAGGGGATCAGGAGATACAGCAAATTTTGGACATGGAGGATGGAGATTCAACCTACGAGGATGAGTATACAAGTGATATGAGTGAAGAAATGTAATTTATACTATTTGTCCAAAAATATTACGTGCATACTGTGAAGTTTAATAAGTACCCAAGGGAGTTGGGGAGTAATGTCATTGCAATCAGGACCTAAAATTGGTTCCGATTGCACTGATAGGAGCCTAAGGTAATTTTCATATTCTGTTGGCCTCAACACACATATCCCTACATAATGGCAAAAGCTCCTAGAGATGGTTATTCAATGGCAGACAGTGCCTGCTTCCATGGTGTTATAATGGGAGATGTCACTGCATCAATGGTGTTACAATGGGAGATCCTTCCATCAATGGGTACCATGGCAGAGGCTCACTAAGATGTAAGTCAAATGGTAGTTGCATTTTTCAATGGCTTTGGCTGATAATTTGGTAGAAAACTTCCACAATGCCATCTGTGTGCCATTGAGCTTCCATTATGGAGGCCCACTGAAATGGACTCCCATTCATGTATTTACTTGTGCTGGTTCTGTGATGGCTGTAGTGGCCAAACTTGTTATGATTGTAGACAGCTCACGGCGACGCAAGGCGCTTAAATTAGCGTCCAAACGCCGCACCATAAGATACAGTACTGTACCATTTTGAGCACTTTGTAAGGGGTGTGACCTGTGACCCCTCCTCCCGAAATAAAATTTTGTAAGATTGCAATTGTATGTGTGACTTCTACAAAATTTAGTAGTGTGCTGGAGGCGCCGCAAAAATTTTAGTACTTGTAGCGCCAGTGACTCAAATTTATTTTCATAAGGTCCCTCCAATACCTGTGACCAGGTGTGACCTTTCGGAGGTGTTGAAACTAAATTACCGCTTATGAGTCGTATCTAATCAGTAATGTGAGTTGACTAGACGCACTTGCTATATGATTGATGAACTGTCAATATATGCTATGTTGAAACTCACCCTCAAACACTAGATGCAGCCTCTATGCAGGATCATATAGACGTAGTCAATTATGCCATTCACTATTAATCTTATGATACATAGCTTGTACGCTGCCTTGCAGTACCTATGAACATTACCTATAGAATTACCATATGGACTCCATCTTCTAGGGTACATTATGCACATGTATATGCACTATGTTTAGCAGTACGACTCAAGTAGACTCATACATTGTTATAGGGTTTATTATATTCTGTAGTATAAATACTGTAGATATTCTCCTGTAACAATAACCAAGAATCCTACTATTTGTCTGGACACTTGTTCTGCTCTCAACAAGCACTCTTCTATCTCCTGTAACACCCTTACACTCTAAGGTAAGTATGCTGTCGGCCTTGTGTTGACTGACTGCTGTTTCAACAGGAGGATCCGGGTCCCTTGTGACCCGTGACTTACAAACTGCTCAAAATGGTACAGTATTCTTTTATATCTCCTTCAATTTATCTTGGATTCTTTTCAGTCCAGGGCTCATTAGGATACTCCTACCACATACAGTGACTGTTTCTCCTTCATTTCATCCCGCAGTTGTGGAGATTTTACTACTATAAACACTGTGCTCTTCTCTGTACAAAAACATCTTATTATTACATTCCAGCTACAGTAGTAGAGTATAAAGACAATAGATTTCTACCTGTTTCTCCAGTCACAGTCATGATGGCCCTGTTGCATAACCTACTAATTCAGTTCAGTCACCCACTTTTTGTTGTGATAGGCTCCTGAGGGTAAAAAGGCGGCAACGAGTATATTCCAGTTGTCCTCTCCGTGACAGTCAGAAGAGAGAGACAAACGGATGCAGAAGCATCTGCTGACTACAGTTTTATACCTACGTAAGATTACAAGCTTGGAATGACAAATCCCAAATCCAACACTTTTTTAGTCTAATTAGCTTACACTGTTGTTACATTGACTTGACTGAAAAGACCCAGAATCTTGGGCTTATCCTTCGGGCCTAGGTCATGACCTTGGGGTTCTAGGTCATGACCTACTGTCCAGGTCAAGACCTAGGTCAGGTTGGTCTAGGACATGGCCAAGGGTAGGGTAGGGGATGGTGAACCAGGGGTGGGGGAGTGTGAGGGGAGAATGGGAGACCTTATGTGAGGGGAGGAAGACCAAAGGCAGGTAGGCAGGTAGGTGACCTAGGGTTGAATGGGGTATGCTTTGCGATGGGTAGGGGATGGGTAGGGAAGTGTAGTAGAGTGTCTGGGAGGGGTAAGAGAGTGTCTGGAAGAGATAGAGAAGTGTGTGTGAGTGTAGGAGGAGGGAGACCAAAGAACAAGATGACCAGGAAAAGGGAGGACAGGTGCTTGGGATGATAAGGGAGGCTGTGTTAATGGATACCTGGGGCAAGGGACAGTGGAATGATTAAGATGTTGTGGGAGAGATCAGAACAATTGTTAGAGGGATTGGGGAATTTTTTCTGAGGGTGGCTGCAACATGGCAGGGGGTCTTACAGGGCGCCCTTAGGGATGTGGAGTAGGCAGAGCAGGAGGGGTAGAACCACCTGCTCTGGGCAACAAGTTGGTTTTGACCTGAGTGAACTTGGTCTTGACCAGGGGCAGGTTGGTCAAGACCAAGGTTAGGTTGGTCTTGATCTAAAGCATTTTCAAAATGACTAATTAGAAAATTTTAACATTTTGCAGTGGATGAGATCAAAGCTGTTTTTATTACCAAATTAGGAAATTTTGAAACCTTCAACTGGTTTTATGTTTTTCTACACTTTTGGAAATTTTCATAAATTACTATATTAGGCAATTTTATTTCAATAGGCTTCATTTCCTAATTAGGCAATTTCAAATCTTTTGCAGTGGATGAGGCCAAAGCTGTTTTCATTATTTAATTGAGAAATCACAAATCTCTACTTAATTGGGAAATTGTCAAACTTAACACAAAAACTGTTTACACTCTTTCCCTGAGGACAACTGCTTGGAGTAGACATCCAGATCCTCTCTCTATATATAGAACAGGTTGCTCACCACAAATGAAGCCAATCCTGTGGTGGGAAGGGGTTGGATTGCAAAATATTTTTTGGATAACCTTTGATTGTAGTGGATGAGGCCAAAGCTGTATGTCCATAAAAGGAAATCAATGAAAAGTGTTGAGTCTAAAGATTGCTTGATATAACTTGCAAGTGTGGGCCACTGCGCCAAGCACATGGTAGGTACGAGTCCTGAAAGATACTAAGTTGCAGTTTCAATGCATGGAAAAGGTGGCCAAACAATGAATGCATAGTGTAAACTTATTATGTGCACAAAACAGAATCAGATATATAATACCTTCGGGGTTAAAGGGTGTACATCAGATGGAGATTTGAATGTCGGTACAACAGTGGATGAAGTTGAGAGTCGAGACTTGAGGTGTAACAGCCTAACAGGTCCTGACTAGGTGGGCAAGCAAATGAAAGATAAAAAAAGAACAAGTGAACATTACCTTCAGAGCTGGTGGGGTGTACATCAGGCAGAGATTCAGATGTTGGTACAACAGTCAATGCGTAAGGTGTAACGGGTCCCAGCTAGGTAAGCAAATACATGAGAAATACAAAATGAAGAAAAAAGGAAAGTTACCTTCAGAGTCAATGGGTGTACATCAGATAGAGATTCGAGAGACTTGAGTGTTGTTACAACAGTGGATGAAGTTGAGACTTGAGCTTGAGTGGTAACAGACCGAGGCTACACAGATAATAGATGAATACAAGAGAAAAGGTAAGAGTTGGATCCATTGGGGAAAGTGAGCGAGAGATAGAAGGACTTGAGGCATCAACATTGATAGGTTCTTTAATGCTATCCAAACTCAATTTTGAAGACTTGACTTTCTTGTGCGTCTAGACAATGTCAACACGCCGCTTTTTTGTCAACATCTTGTTTGATGGGTTGATAGAGGGTACATTGCCTAAAATACTATGAAATGCAATTAGTGAGATAAAAATAAGAGTGTACAGCTCAGCTTCCCCAGCATCCTTGAGTTCTTGTTCATGCAGCTTCCAATCACTGCAATACCTGAACTCAGAAAACTTGGTACACAGGCTAGCCTTGATGTACTGGTTGACAGTGACCCAGCTTGTTCCACTTGCAAGAGTCTAGTCAGACCGTATATAGTTTGTTGAACAAACCATGACCAGCCATAATGGTTTTTCTTCACTCTCGAGAATTCTGGCTTGCAAGACTAGACCGGCCAATCATGGAAATTAAGCAAATTAAACGCTGCGCAGCAAAGAAGCATGGCTTCACACCACAGAAGAGGTGCACAGCCAAGAAAAAACGGTGTTCATGAGAAGATTGCAAAAATGAGAGATACAAGAGCATACCAAAAATTAATGCAGATTGCTGCAGGAGATGCTTGAGAACCAGCGGTAACAGAGTGGCGATATTGCACAGTATTGGTTGCCAAAGGGCATAAAGCAGACCAGAGATGAAGCTTGTTGCCGCAAACAAAGATAAAGAGTTAGCCGGGAACAAGATTGAGTAATATGCCGGATGCTTTGACCTTCCAAATATATCGAAAAAAATCTCCTTATTGGGACAACCCGATTGGGAAAAGGACAGCCTAAAACAGTCCAAATTCCCACGGGAAACCGGCCATAAGGACGAGCCTTCATTTCATTCAGGACTCGTAACATACAGATTGGAGTGGATAAGGCTGATCCTTTTCATCCCCTGATGCCCTGATACGTTGTCTACTTTTTCTGGGTCTCAGATATATTTAGATGGCCCCTGGGAGATCAGTCTTTACTGATCTTTAAAACTTTCCCATCAAAAACCTCATTTTTTCAAAATTTGATGATAAGTATCAGAGTATCCAGGGCAGGTGTGTGACCATAAGTTTGACACATGTATCTAACACTTAAGAACACAGGACTACTGGTACATCAAGACAAGGGTGGGGTAGGTCAAGGAAGGATTCTCATATTAGTCTGTATAATACTAGCATGGTATATGCCAAGATAGGCAGTCTTCTCTGCCCTACAGCTGCCTCTATTAATGATTTAATAGGTAAAAAAGCGAAATTTATGCACACTTATACAGAGATCAATTATTACCCACTCTCCCAGTACAGTATAAGCTACTCCTGAGTGCTCAAAATGTACCTATCATACCAGGGTACAATGCCATAGATGCCTGTGGCCCCACCTGCCCTGGATACTCTGATACTTATCCTCAAATTTTGAAAAAATGAGGTTTTTGATGGGAAAGTTTAAAGATCAGTAAAGACTGATCTCCCAGGGGCCATCTAAATATATCTGAGACCCAGAAAAAGTAGACAACATATCAGGGCATCAGGGGATGAAAGGATCAGCCTTATCCACTCCAATCTGCATGTTATCCAAAAAAATATTTTGCAATCCAACCTCTTCCCACCACAGGATTGGCTTCATTTGTGGTGAGCAACCTGTTCTATATATAGAGAGAGGATCTGGATGTCTACTCCAAGCAGTTGTCCTCAGGGAAAGAGTGTAAACAGTTTTTGTGTTAAGTTTGACAATTTCCCAATTAAGTAGAGATTTGTGATTTCTCAATTAAATAATGAAAACAGCTTTGGCCTCATCCACTGCAAAAGATTTGAAATTGCCTAATTAGGAAATGAAGCCTATTGAAATAAAATTGCCTAATATAGTAATTTATGAAAATTTCCAAAAGTGTAGAAAAACATAAAACCAGTTGAAGGGTTTCAAAATTTCCTAATTTGGTAATAAAAACAGCTTTGACCAACTTGACCCAGGTCAAGACCAAGTTCACTATTTGGGTATTTATGTGTAGGTATGCAAAAGGTGCTATAAAACAACCTAACAAAAACACTACTGCACCTAACCAGACTATCAATATGTAAGGGAGCAAGGGGGGTTGTCAGAGATTCCCCGAGGGAAAGTCTTGTAATATTGGATGTACACACGTGACTGCTCCAGGTTCAAGACTGTAGTGCTAACATGGGTAACTAAGCTTAGACAACTCTTAGAACTAAGTTGAGAGAAGCCTAGTTGGGTGTATGAATGTATGAGGGAAACCAGATGTGTATGTCCAAATCAATTAACCAAAACCAAAACCAATGGAACGAAACTAAGATTCTCCTAGGCAAACTCTGGCACTAGCTGCTGTGACGCTGTACAGTCCTTGACCAAACTCTGGGCCAAGCTATGATATTGTGAGTGAACTTAATCACTAGGAACTTGTACCACAATCTTAGTGGCTCATCTAACTTTGTGAAGAAGTCAACTAAGGAACCCTCACTCTGGAGCCAAATAATCCCTTACTAGAAACCGTCCCCTCTAAGGAAGTGACTAGATTTGAGTTGATCTAAAGTTCAAGGGAACTCTACACACTTAAATTTGATCAAGATATAAATGGGCTTTGTGAAGTGCGTGAAGTTAGATTACTTTCTAAAGATCACCAAGTTAGGAGGCGTCACACTACTGATCCCGTGGGGATGTTCTACAGAGCACTGGTCTTAGCAGTCAAGTTGAGGGCAAGAAACTTGACTTATTGAATAGATATGTCTGGCTTATATACTGAGTAGAGAGAGTTTAATACAAAAAATAGATAAAACAGATACAGAGAGAGATGGAAAGAGAGTGGAACAGAGAATCTGGCTTGGAAAGGAAACTCCAGCCTATATATGGTACACACGATAAAGAAATAGTGTGTTCTTGGATATATATCAGAGGTAAAATATGATTTTGTGAGGATTAACATAGTTTTAAAGTGTTTTGATCTGAGCAAGGTTTCTCTGATTACTCCACAATTCTCCGGGGTCAGGAGTACCTTTACGCTTCATGATCACTCACCGCCTGGTTTCCCTTGGGTGAGTTTCATTCTATTCCTCAGATAGTTCTGTCCATCCTGAGTGTAATTAACATTCTTGTCACCAACTTCATTTCTTTTCATCTGATGACATATGATGATCACTCAGTAACGATATCATCGGAACTCACACGGAGTTATTACTCACTCTACCTTACTAATATAGCCGGATAATATCACAAGCTGTTCTCTTTATATTGAAATACTTTATTTATAGGCTCGTTCTCCCATGTCATCCCTATTTACAGACTCAAACTCTCAGGCCACTCTCGTTACGGATTCATTCTCGTACTTCCTCAAAACTGTATAAATAGTTAGGTAGTATCGACATGAGTCTCCATCTTGACCTCTTTGTCATTTGGAAACTCATAGGTTTCGCTCTTGTATAACTATTTATCTCACAATACTAACTTTGTCATTTGGAAACTCATAGTTGTCTATCCTAAGTTCCGACTTTGTGTCACCGTGTCAACGAACGCCACATTAGGTCAAGATCGCCCATTCGCCCCGTCTGTTGCTATCCAGACGCCGCGAAACCATTTTTCGTTATCAACTTTACTCTTTCACAATGTCGCACCTTACTCACCTCGTTGCCGTCTATAGTGACGGTAGCATAGTAACTTGGCAGGTCATCAATCCTAACATTGTAGATTTCAGCATTGTCCCAATCTACAACGAACTTGATACAGAATCCGAATCCAGTGAAGCTCCCGAAGACAATCGTCATCTAGATTTTGCTTCTACCCAAAGCACTCGTGTAGCTGCATCTGCAGGCATTACTGAATCGGTACCTATTCTCTCTGCGCCATTTAACCACGACGACGAAACAGACCCTTGGGAAACACCCGTTCCTACCTTACTCGACAACGCTCCCATTAACATAGGAGTTGCAGAAAATCCCATTGATATTGACGATCCATCCACAATCTTCCCTAGCCCTTTGAACATCATATCTTACGAGAACGATCTTGTAATAGGCTCAGACACAGAACCTCTGATTGTACCACCTCCTGCTCCGATCCCTCGATCACAGGTACCTTGCAACTCTCCATCAACAAGTATTGGTATTCCCATTACTGACAGTTGGACCACTGCTCCTTGGGGATCTCTAGAAGACGATATCCGAATTCTCCCAACTCTCCTTAATCGACTACAACCTAACACTACCCCTGGAGACAGTCTTGAATATCCTATCAAATTAGGAGAAACCGGAGATTCAATTGCAGACCCAATCAACGTTGACGAAGAAGAAGGCCCTAGCATCCCAGTCTTCACTGGTCCTACTACAACTACCACTCATACGATCACCAACCAAAGAGGAGAAATCTTTACCATCACTAACAATCTCATCACTGCAATCACTGCACCAAATTTCCCAGTAAACGTTACCGCAGTCCACGTCAATGTTAACCAATACACAGACGACCTTGTTATAACATTGCAATCACCCCCTGGTACTGACGACCTCGACTATGTTGGCTCATTTGTATCATCTGTTAGTGCCCTATCCACCACAAGCTCCACAGATCACCTTCCATTCTACCGAGCATCTCCATCTCCTTCTGGTGATTCTCTTTCTCGAACATCTAGTCCCTTTAACCCGTACTACAAACCAATTCCATCGTCCACCACTCACGGATCTCCAATCCCATTTGCACCGGCTATCTGGTACGACCTTGAAGACCTTGCAAACCAATCTTCTCCTCCACCTCCATTTAGTCCAATCGAAACCGCTCCTGCTACACTATCTCCCGGTTCTGCTAGTAGCGCAGGCTTTCGATTAACTCTCGAAGAGGAAATTGACACTTTTGGAGCAGTTGCCGAGGAAGAAAGAGAAATCCACTACCCACAGGTTGCTACCTACGGAGACGACGACTCTGATCATACGAGTTTCTGAACATATCTTAACTTTCCAACTATCACATCTATCTCTCGCTCAATTCCTCTTATCTGGTCTCGCCTTGGTCTCACAAACTTTATCTCTCTCTCTACTTCCATCTTCAAGTCTCATTATCTCGTCTTGCCCACAGTTTATTTCTCTTTGAATCTGTCGCCAATACACTTGAATTAGTCCCTCAAAAGATTATCCTTTTGAAAAAAAATTCGTGTGGCAGACAAAGGCATCGAGTGATCACTTACCTTCGGGAAAGGCTCTTTGCTCAGGGACGCGCCCATATCCTAGACAAGGGGGCCCTGGTAGATTCCGCAAGTGAGAAATAAACTTTACTGTTGTCACCATGCCTACCTTCTCCGCAGTCTTTGACTGCTTCAGTGCACTTCACGGATACGACACGGAAAACGAATCTTTTTGCTATATCAACGAGGATAACGAGTGGATCGACTGCGACATAGACCCGTGCCCAAACCAATATAACAATATCATAGCAGAGGACGACGGCATCTTTAAAACATACGACCCTATACCCACAGACTCACTTCCTCGAGAACCAAACCCGCCGACTACTCCTACACCCGAGACGCCTAGAACACCTCCCCGAGTTGGAAGAACTAGCACCCTACCCGTTCCAACAAGCCCCGAAGAGTTTAAAACTCCTCCTGTATCTCCTACACCTGTCCGTATATCTACCCCAATCCCCAACGCAATGACAACCGCCCAAGATCTAGTAGATGCCATTAACGCATTAGTGACCAATCAACAAACCTTACAGAACGCCATTTCTCAATTGGTCAATAACCCGCCAGGCACTGCCACAGTTAGCGCTTCCAAAACCATCAGCAGACCTCAGCTCTATAATGGACAGAGAGGAGACGAAGCATGACGATTCATTGCAGCTTTTAAGCTTTGGTCTTCTGGAGTACCAGCACTAGTGGCGGACTGGAAGAAAACCATAGAATCGGCTCTATCATATCTCGAGAAAGATGCAGCAATCTGGGCCACACCGTACACCGAGGTAATCATTAATTCCAAAGCCCCCAACTCAACAGTTGCCTATCCATGGGCTAACTGGGATGCATTTGAGGCTGCCTTCAAAGCCCGCTTTGAAACAGCTGATGAGGTAGTCGATGCCAAACGAGCCCTCAGGAGTCTCTGGCAGGCCCGAAAGAGCGTGGCCACATACGCCGCATTATTCAAACAGTTTTCAAGTCAAACTGGATATTCTAATGCAGACTTACGAGATAGATTCTATGAACACCTAGCAGATCGAATCAAAGATGACCTCACACACACCGACAAACCCACGGACACCTTAGATCGATTAATTGAAGTATCTATGCTCATTGATCAACGTCAGATAAAGAGAGCTGATGAGAAGGGAAAAAGACTCGTCGATGACTCCCCTTCCACATTTGCCTCCTCTGCTGCACATGCCACCCCATTTAAAGATCCTAATGCCATGGACATCGACGCCACCTCCTCTTCGAGTGGGAAGAGAAGTACCGATGACTATCGAAAGTTCATGATGGGCAGATGTTACGGCTGCGGATCAAAGAATCACAGAAAGGCGGAAGGACGCCATGAAAGGGACATCTGTGACTACTGCGGGATTACGGGACATCTCGCCAACGTCTGCCGAAAAAAGTACTTTGGTCAGAACGTTCAGAAGGTAAAAATTGCCTCCACTAGCGAAATTCCGGAGAAATCCACTCCTGGAATGCCAGATTTCGGAGCAATTTTTGAACAACTCACGAATAGCCAGAAAGCAATGGCTCAACAGATCAAAAACCTTACCAAGGGTTTTTGAAATGGGAATTGGTGACAGCAGCGTCTCAATTCTCAGACTTGTATAATAATTCTCTATTGTCTCTTTATGCCAATGTTTCCTCTTGTACTATTAGCTCGATCAAACAAACCCGTTCTGTGAACCATTTTCGAGTGAAGTAACTTAAAAGGACGATTCGAAATACACAAACCGCTGCAATGATTGACTCCGGTGCTACCGGACTCTTTATCAACGAAAGACTTCGTAAAGAAGCATGGTATGACAAAACGTAAACTAACTGAACCCATTCGGCTATTTAATATTGATGGAAGTATCAACTCGGCTGGAAGTATTACCCATTTAGTAAGACTAATGGTAACTCCGGACAACATGGAAGCTCAACCACTCGAATTTCTGGTAACCAATCTTGGAACAGAAAACCTGATCTTGGGATTACCATGGCTTCGGGCCACTAACCCCAAGGTTGATTGGAAAACAGGAACAATAGAATCCACCGGAGACACACCTGTCTACCGACTTAACGGAAACCATCAAAACCGACGACAATGGCTCCGTGCTGGTATTCTGGAAGATCATACAGAAGAACTTTGGTGCATGGCTGGTTTCACATACTCTCAACAAATCGCGGAAAACGCTCAGAAAGACAAACCAAAGAAAACATTTGATGAAATGGTACCTGAGCATTATAGGCAACATTCTAAAGTGTTTTCGGAGAAAGAATCGAACGTTTACCAGAACATCGATCCTGGGATCATGCTATTGACCTTAAACCAGATGCACCTGAAACAATTCGAACAAAAGTTTATCCCATGTCAGTCAACGAACAAGAAGAATTGGAGCGATTCCTTGCAGACAATATTAAGAAAGGATACATTGTACCATCTAAATCACCCATTGCTTCTCCTGTCTTCTTTATCAAAAAGAAGGATGGAAAATTACGATTTGTACAAGACTACAGACGACTGAACGAAATCACTATAAAGAATCGATACCCTCTACCTTTGATCTCGGACATCATCAATCGATTGCGACGAGCCAAAATCTTCACCAAGTTTGACGTCCGGTGGGGATACAATAATATTCGAATCAAAGACGGCGATGAATGGAAAGCAGCATTCTCTACCAATCGAGGACTTTTCAACCCCTGGTAATGTTCTTTGGATTAACGAATTCACCCCCACCTTCCAAGTGTTAATGGATATTTAATTTTTTTTTTTTTTTTTTTTTTTTTTTCACTTGCCTTTTTTTTTTTTTTTTTTTTTTTTTTTTTTTTTTTTTTTTTTATTTTTGTCCTTCTTTTATTTTTTTTTTTTTTTGGCCAGCGCGCCAGTTGACCAAGCTCAGCACTAATGGATACAATATTTGCCGACTTGATTGCGAAAGGACAAGTAGCATTTATCTTGACGATATCCTAATTTACTCCATGACCATGACGGAACATCGCCGTATTGTAAACAAAGTTCTGGAACGATTGGCTAAACATGATCTCTACCTGAGACCTGAAAAGTGCGAATTCGAAAAGGAAGAGATTGAATATTTAGATTTAATCCTAGGACATGGAAATGTGCGTATGGATCCTGTAAAGGTTAAGGCTGTCGCCGATTGGCCTGCACCAACCACTCTTAAACAATTACGTGGATTCCTAGGATTTGCAAACTTTTACCGAAGATTCATTGAAGGCTTTGCACGAATAGCTCGATCCCTCCATGATCTCACTAAAAAGAACATTAATTGGAAATGGGGTCCGACTCAAAACCAAGCCTTTGAATTATTAAAGAAAGCATTCACGGAAGCACCCATCCTCGTCTTATGGAGTCCGGAGAGGCCAATTCGAGTAGAAGTAGATGCTTCTGGTTTTGCCACTGGAGGAGTACTGCTACAAAAACAGGAAGATAATCTATGGCATCCGGTAGCATTTTGTTCAGCATCTATGCTAGAAGCGGAACAAAACTATGAAATCTACGATTGGGAAATGTTAGCCATCATTGAAGCACTGAAAGATTGGAGACACTTTCTAGAAGGATTGCCAACACCTTTTGAAATTGTCACTGATCATAAAAACCTCGAATATTGGCGTACCGCACAAGACCTAAGCAGACGGCAAGCTCGCTGGGCATCTTGGCTATCACAATTCAATTTCTTGCTTAAACACAAAAGCAGGAAAAGCCAACGCACAAGCAGACGCACTCTCAAGGATGGCAAACTTAGAAACCTTCGATGCAGACAATAACAAGGCACAGATAGTCCTGAAACCACAGCATTTTATCAAAGCAGGACAGACTTTAGAGCTTCGAAATCCATTCTTGATGTCCATTCGACAATCCATGAAGAAGGGGATGGAATCTCAAATTGCCGACGCATTGAGAAAGCTCAAAACAGATGGCCCCGGACTGACTATCAAAAGGCCTTACAGAATGGGAAGAACAGGATGAATTAATCCTATATAAAGGGCTAGTTTACGTACCAGATGATATCAATCTACGGCGAGAGATTGTAAAAACCTTTCACGAACTCAAACCTGCAGGACACCCCGGAAAACATAGCACTTTAGAACTTGTCAGTCGCAACTATTGGTGGCCACAAATCCGTGCATTCATATTCAAATATGTTGAAGGATGTGAATGCCAGCGGAAGATTGCCCCTCGAAAAGCGGAAGATGTGTTACAACCGTTACCAGTACCAAAGGGGCCATGGGAATATGTAGGAGTAGACTTGATTGGAGAATTACCCATGACACAAGACGGACATAATGCCATTCTAACAATTGTTGACCATTACACAAAAGTTACGCATCCAATCCCGACAACAACTGAAGTCTCAACGGAAGGAATGGCAGATCTTTATTACAAAGAGATCTTCCGATTACACGGGTTGCCTAAACGAATCATCTCTGATCGAGGCCCCCAGTTTGCCTCCGCTCTAATGAAAGAATTACTGCGATTACTTGGAATTGAATCTAGCCTGTCCACAGCATACCATCCAGAAACTAATGGGCAAACGGAACGATCCAATCAGGAAATTGAAAAATACATTTGTATGTATGTTAATAGACGGCAAGATGATTGGGATCATACACTGCCAACTGCCGAGTTTGCCCTCAACAGCCATCTTCACTCCGCTCATAACCGAACACCGTTTGAAGTTCAATATGGATATACCCCTACCTATATTGTGGAACCCATTCAAGCTGAAGCACCAACATCAATAGAACTATGTCTACAGCTAATGCGAGATTCAAAGGAAGATGCGGAAGCAGCCCTCCACATGAGCAAACTACGGATGACAGGGCCAACAGGCAAAGAATCTCCTAGAACCTTCGAAATTGGACAACCAGTATGGCTCACGACCACCAATCTGAAGATTCGCCAGAAAAATGGAAAACTAGGAAGTAAACGACTAGGTCCATTTGAGATCGCAGAGAAAACAGGTCTTAAAACATACCGTCTACGACTTCCTTCCTGGATGAAAATTTATGATAACATTAACATTAGCCGGTTATCTCCATGGAATGGAAACAAAATCAATGGAATAACACCGCCGCCACCAGAACCTGAAGTCATCGAAGGAGAAGAATTCTATGAAGTAGAATGTATCCTGGAGAGCAGATATCGGTATAGGAAACTTAGATACCTAGTTCGATGGAAAGGATATGATGAAAGCTTCGACACTTGGGAACCTGCTGATGAACTAGAACAAACTGCAGCAGAGGCAGTGGCCAACTTCCATCAATTACACAGCAATGCTCCAAAAAGGATTTCGGCGACAATTTTTGGTTCCCTTCCCTGGCAACCTCTGGTTAATTTCACAGAAGGACCATTAAAATCAATGGGACATCGATTCTAAGAAAGGGGGTAATGTCACCAACTTCATTTCTTTTCATCTGATGACATATGATGATCACTCAGTAACAATATCATCGGAACTCGCACAGAGTTATTACTCACTCTACCTTACTAATATAGCCGGATAATATCACAAGCTGTTCTCTTTATATTGAAATACTTTATTTATAGGCTCGTTCTCCCATGTCATCCCTATTTACAGACTCAAACTCTCAGGCCACTCTCATTACGGATTCATTCTCGTACTTCCTCAAAACTGTATAAATAGTTAGGTAGTATCGACATGAGTCTCCATCTTGACCTCTTTGTCATTTGGAAACTCATAGGTTCGCTCTTGTATAACTATTTATCTCACAATACTAACTTTGTCATTTGGAAACTCATAGTTGTCTATCCTAAGTTCCGACTTTGTGTCGCCGTGTCAACGAACGCCACAATTCTCTTGAGCAGGCCTGTTGTCTAGCTTTCCAATGACACCACTTATGATAGTCTCGAGCAACTGTGCTGAGTATGTACAAGTGATTCCCAATAGTTGGCTTTAACAGATAAGACCTCCCACGTATGATTTCTAAGATCAATGTTTCAATTTGCCAAGGCTATCCCGGTGCATAGCTTTCTGTGGAATCGCTAAGCATGTTTCTACTGCTTTCACGGTTACGACCGGTGCCATGAGTAGACCTTTACAGTTTCCTTGGGTTTGTTCTGGTCCAATGTTACGGACTGTAAAGTCCTCATCTTAACATAGCTTGTTGGGGGTCTTAGTGTGAGGGATGCCTTCCCTCAAGTAACGTGTTGGCTTAGTACTTATCCTGCTTTGAGATGTCCTGTAGTTTAGAGAGTATACACTCTTGGGTATAACTAGACTGACGATCTAGCGTTACATCTCCGGGCAGCCCAGGTATCCTCGCTAGCTTGGCTCTAGGCTACACTTGTGGGCGTACCTTCATGGCTCGCTGAGTATTATTGTTTAAGTTCTTTGGCTCGGCAACCGCTATCACGCTCAGGCTCCATATAACTCTCTTATTGCATTGTATAACGTGTACAAAATGTCAAAATGTACAGTTACATGCCTTAGGCCGATTTTAGGCCTAATATCACCCAGGTCAAGACCAACCTAACCTTGGTCAAGACTAAAGATGTCCACAAGTCCAGGTCCAGGTAAACCCGGATCTGTTGCACGGGTACCTGTGGGCTTCAAGTGGCTACCTGTGACCCGCATGGATCCGTGGGAAACGGATACCGGGATCCGCAGGTATCTTAACACAGGTACTTGCGGGTACTTGCGGATCCCAGTGAACACAGGTACTCACAAGTTACTTGTGAGTACCTGCAAGTATTTAGTACTTACAATAATAATGAAATGGGTACTACATGCAAGGTATGAGTGTGAGACACTCAGTAGGTGCTTAATACATAGAATAGAGCACAATGTGGGTAGAGAACAGTGGTCCTTGAGTGATAGAAGTCACTGAAGTTAAAGAGGGACTATATTCATCATGATTGTATAGTGTACTACAGTGCATATAGCCACTTGTAACTTGCTACATGCTAGGTGGACACGTGAGCTGCTCAGACAAGGTCTAGTGCATAGAGGAGAGCATATTCCAGCCCTTATTTGAGCAAAAAAAAATTATTCTTGCCCTCCTCACAAATACTTGCAGGTACCTGCATGTAGCACAAATTCACTTGGATCGATACCCGTGACCCTTACAGATCTGTGGGAAACGGATGTAGTACCTGGATCCGCAGGTAGACATACCTGCCAGTATTCTCACGGTCATACCTGTGAGTACCTGCAGATAACTCGGACTCGTGGACATCTTTAGTTCATGCTACCTCTCTCTCGGGTTCCGCTCACATCTACACGTTGTTGTCATTCCCAGATTGAGTACACTACTTTCTGATCTTACCAACAGAACCTTCCTGTTGCTCATATCCAAAGTAGTACCGACACTCTAAGGATCCACCTATACTACTACAACTGTATGCTCCCAGGAGTTGATGTGTTTGTCACCTCTATGAGTGTGAAGTGTCTGTATGAGAATAGGGTTGATTTCATAGGCTGAATGAGGTGTCATGCAGCTAGGAGCTGTGAGAGAGTGATATGAGGCTGTATCCAGTCTCTGCTGTATGCTTTTCAGAATCAAATAGAGATCTATTACTTAATTGCTAACATATAGTCCATAATACCTTCATAAACTTAGAGAAAAGCTATTGAGAGAAAGAGACACAGCCACAATGTATGTGAGTTCATGCTTTGGCCAGCCAAAGCAAGCGGGTGGCAGGCGATGATTGTTTCCACACAGATGGAGTCAGCCTTCAGGCGCTCCTTCAATATGATCTTAGCGTTTCTGAGGTATCTCTCCGAGGCTCAGGCTCACTTCTCCTTGTGGACCGTTGGTGTGTCTCAGGAGACAGAGAGTCATTTGTAGGAATTAACAGTTAACATTGTCAAGCTGCACTGTCAGGCATCGGAACACAAGTATCAAACAAGTATCATACTATCAATTAGAGGCTGACAACAACTGAGGGCCTTGAGGATACATTGTCTGAAAGGAATTTATAGCTAAGAGTTCTTTGATGCCTACAGTACTACTACCTTTGAAAGTGTGGTCTCTACTCAATCTCTACTGGAATTCTGCCAAAAGGCATTCGTATTGGGGAATGGGGAAGACTCATTACATGCATGTTATGGTCCTATGTATGGCAGGAGTATAGTAAGTAATATGGTGTGGGACCTGGTGTGGGACTCCCTTCCAACCCCCTTCCAGCTCTCTTGCTAGTCCTGGCCAGTGACATGTTTGAGTGAGAGATCCTATGTTCAAGGCATCGTTTTGGCACCATTGATGTGAAAGGATTATAGTAGCAATAGTATGAGCCATATTATGAGTGCAACAACATCACAGGTGAAGATTTTAAGCATAGAAGAAATGAACATATACATTTCTCGGGCAAGCTCAGCAACAAAGTATAAATTAATTACTAGATTCATTTACAAGGCAGGAAGAATGAGAGCAGCAGACAAAATCCAACCACATAAGCATATATAAAATGACCCCCAGCTGTCCTTGAGGAACGACGGCAGCAGGATAAGCGCAAGCGCATGAGCGGGAGACATCGTTACAGACGCCGGCTATGATGCCGAGATGGGCATGTGTTGCAAATCAACTGCCATGGTCCTTGCCCCTGTGTGGCCAAAGCATGAACTGCATTTAGCGCTCATTTAGCGCCCATTTTTTTTTCGGTTGATACCAAGATGTTTTTTTGTTTTTGGAAACCAAAATTTTATTTTTTTTTTTGATTTTTGGACACCAAGATGTTCGTTTGAGATTATTTATTGTACAAATTACGCCTCATAAACAGCCCATTATTCTCATACGAATACAAACTTTGAAGCTCTATGTGAAAGCTATAACCATTCTTCCCTCTATATTTGGTGGCCTCACCCAACTCACAATCCTCGATCTCTCTCAAAACTGCTTAATGGCTCTTCCAGACAACATATGGACTTTTCCGGAATTGACAAGTTCAAACATATCAAATACAAAATTTAACCATTCCTTTGAACGGTGAAAAAGAAATTCTTATGTATAAATTCAATGTGTGTAGATTGTCAGGTAGTAGTTTGGTTTTCGAGAATGTAGTGTGATTATGGGCTATCTAAGCGCCCGGGTAAGTACATCACCGGACCGCATCAAAAGCTTCAATAGCTGGCAGCGCCTAATCAACTACTTTAGAGTTAGTAATATGTAAAATGATTTAGCTGATGACATGTGAAATGGCATGTCCGCTATTTCTGTAATAGAATGAGATCTTGCTCATGGTCTGAGGGATTTAGAGCCAGAGGCGTTACAGTGATTCAGACAGCAGACACAAGAGAAGCAAGAAAAGAAAATACAATAAGAAGCAATCTCAGAAGGGAGTCCATTCCTCTCCTCCCACTGCTGCAATTCCTGCTATGGTGGACCACCTTCATGCAGAAGAGAAGGCCCACACTACTAAACCTCAAGATAATCAAGAAGAGATAGATGATCCAACTTACAAAGCAGTCTACTACAGAGGAGTACAGCTAGATAAGTCTGAATCTTTCTGATTCTTTAGAAAAATGTTTTCAAGTCCCTCAATTAGCTAAGAAAGTTGATGAGCAAAAGCCATACCGCCCCCGGGATAATGACAATGAATATTACCGGCATAGAAAGGCATTTGAAAGTCAGTCCTACAGAGGTCCAGAATGCTTTGGTTGTGGAGTTTCAGGCCACTGGCTTGGTGATTGTCAAGACACCCAAGTAGAGATGTCCACGAGTCCGGGTCCCTCCCAGGTACTCGCAGGTAGGACTCGTGAGAAAACTTGCAAGTATAGGTAAGGCTTGCGGATGCAAGTACCCGTTTCCCACGAGTACCAACGGGTTGCAAGTATCACATTGGGAGAATTTAACTTACTTGCAAGTACTTACAGGTAGTTACAAGTAGGCAAAATTTTCAGACAGTCTCATTAGATCTGATAGATTTGGGCACTCCATATCAAATAAGGGTTGTACATTTCAACAATTATCACCTTAATCACTGTTTCTGTAATTGCTGTGAGGTCAGAAACACCCTCTCCCAATCAGGAAGTATGTTTCCTGTGTGAAACATATTTCCCAATTGGAAGAGGGCATTTACATTCCTGGTTTTCAGCACCCATTGCATGTGTCTAAGTGTTTAGTTAATCTGTTTTGCTTGGTGGTGCTTTTTTGTGCTGTGGACCTTTACTACTTTACATTTCATACTGTATCTTCTTACTTACCACTGAGTAATACAGTTAGTATCAACAGGTTACTTGTGGGTACTTGTGGGATTTGGATTTGTGAGTACTTGTAAGTACTCACAAGTAAGTACTTGCGGATCCCAGGTACTTGTTTCTCACGGATCTTCACGGGTCACAAGTAGCACTATTTTGGTCCCAAGTACTTGGACAACGGATCCGAGTCTACTTGGACTTGGACTCATGGACATCTCTACACCCAAGTCATTATTTGCATGTACTTATGAAGAAAGATGTGCAATCCTACATGTCCCAAGCCTCACAAGAAACTTAAGCCTGTGTTCTCCAAGCTAGCCAAGACAATACAGAATTTTCGGACTCAGGAGATGAGTGGGAAGAAAATTACCGGAGGTCCCGAGAAGAGTTTGCACACTCCAGTGATGGCCAAGGCTTTGAATCAGAAGTATCATTTGAGTCAGATGAGCTTGTAGCAACTAGAAACACTGATAATATATCAGCAAAGTTGTTAATACCTACAGGTTGAAAATTTACAATCTCTTGCTATTATCAAAGGGCAAAATATTACTACTGTTGTTAATATCAAGACTACAGCGTGAGGCACTTGTTGTTTTCTATCCTAAGTCCCTTTAAGGTGGCCATTGTCCCTTTGTATTTGTGAGCTAAAGCTAGTATTAAGCAATGCCGAGGTTACTCTTGTTAGGGTTAGCTTTAGCTAACCCTAACAGAGTAACCGTTGGCATTGCCAAAAGTGCGGTAAGACTTGTAGGGCTTGGGTTTTGGTTTTGGTTTAGGGTTTAGGGTTTGGTTAGGGTTTAGGGTTAGGGTTTAGGGTTTGGTTAGGGTTTAGGGTTTAGGGTTTAGGGTTTGGTTAGGGTTAGGGTGCGCCGCAGGCGCTCCGCATATATATCCTGCGTAAATGAGGCTTTAGGGTGCCCACCGACGACTTCCCGGCTTGGGGGACCCCCCGAGCTTGCGAGTGAGGGGAGGGAAGCGGAGGCGGGCCTGAAATTTACGCGTCGCTTACGGTTACATAATTAATAAACACCGGAATTCATAATAACAAGGTTGATTATATTATGGCTGGTGGATAGAAGCAAGGAATTATAAATTACTGATTCATTGTTATATCAACGGAAAATATATAAAATCTGTGTCCTACGCTCCTTGTAGACAGCAACTCCGCATATGAGTCTGATGCAGATGACTGGGAATTAAGGCCAGTGTATGGAGCGGACCGTGCAGTACAGTCCAAGAGTCGGGATGCCCGACTACAAGCAACTGTAAGTCCTCGGGATAGACCCCGTGCAATATGGTCCCCTGTTCAAGCCGATGGTACACAAACTCCCTGGAATGCCGAATTGAATAAAGGAAAAGGGGTGAGTGAAATAAATGCCAAGAAAGGCAAATTAGAGAAGGTAGTAGGTGATAGAGAAGCACCTATACCACTGATTGATTCTTCAATTCCTACGAAGTCAACCTCATCAAAGATTGATAACATCTGACCTTTGTTAGTCATGCATCACTACGCTACACTGGCCCTAAGACATACCGAGAAAAAGTAACTGCCTACCCCACTGCCTTGACCACTTCATTAAAGGCAGTCAGCAATCAACTGTCACCGTCCTTGCCCTCGGTGTCAGTTCATCCCAGAATGTGACATGTTGTGATGATCATGGTAACTCGTTCCTTAATAGCCCACCTCAGACCTGGCTGTTGTCCTTTCCTGCCCATTCCTTCGCATCTGTAAATCTTCTTCAATTCTAAAAAACAGTCCTAGTTCAGCAAAGTCTTTATAATGAAGGAGGAATCAGCGTCTCCTGTCAGTGACCCAAGAAACTATGTCGCTGAGGGAAATTTGTCCAAGGGACTGGGAGACGTCGGCCACAAGGCATGGTCAACAGTACTCGGAGGGTGTGTTTTGTTTTGATCTTCTGATTTCCCCCAAAATAATCCCTGTGCATGCCAGATTCTTGGTTGCAATGGTCACATTTGGCTACACCAACGCCTTTGGTGTGTATCAAGACTTTTACACTCGTTCCGGCGCTGCTTCCCCGTCTCGAATTAGCTGGATTGGCTCGATCCAAATGTTCCTCCTTCTTGCGATGTCTTTACCTGCTGGGAAACTGTTGGATATGGGACACTTTCGTCAAACAACTGTCATTGGATCCATTTTATATGTCTTTTCGTATGTCATTCTCTCTTCACATGGTCTGCAAAGGTAATCATTAATATGTAGGCTTTTCATGCTGTCTATCGCCCACACCGATAAATATTATCAGATATTCCTGTCGCAAGGTGTGGGAATGGGAATTGGCGCCGGTCTCATCTACCTTCCTGCTGTTGCTATACAGTCACGCCATTGGCAGGCTCATCGTGCATTTGCTATGGGCGTGGTGACCATCGGCAAGTCTCTGTTCAATGAATATTGATTTTATTTTTTCAAAATAATCGTGTTCTGAAGGTTCTTCTTTGGGCAGTATCCTTTTTCCTATCATGCTGAACCAGCTCTTCAAAAATCCCTCAGTTGGGTTCGAATGGGGTGTCAGGGCATCTGCTTTTCTCGTCCTTGGACTTCTGATCATCGGAAATCTGCTCATGAGCGACAACCAGCCAGACCTCACGAACAGACCCAAACCAGATATGAAGTACTTGATGACAGATGTACCATATTGGCTGTCTATTTTGGCGTAAGTTTGTCTGAGTCCCATCGGAAGCCTTACTGAAGTTGATGGTATTGGTATTATAGTTGCATATTGATCAACATGGGTGTATTCTTCCCTTGAAAGTCTTTAAAAAATCTATCCCTTTCGGCCGCAAGTGACGGAGAAATTGGATTTTTCAGACTTCTACATACAACTATTTGGGATTGTACACGGAGTTGACGAGAACACTGCATTTTACTTTGTAAGTTATCGTCGCATTCGCGATTGAATTCTATTCTTTTTTTGTGAATTTTTGACTGATCCTGAAATCTACAGCTCGCAATTCTCAGTGCAGCCTCGCTCCCTGGTCGACTCTTACCAAATATCGTTGCTGATAGGTTCGGTCCACTCAATACTTTGCTTCCTTGTGTAGGAATAAGTGGGGCTATGATATTTGCATTGTACGGGACACTAAATGTCGGGTCTCTGATGGCATTCGCTATAATCTATGGATTCTTCTCTGGAGCATGTAAGCAATTTCCTCCTCCATCTGCACCAAAGGTACTTGTGGATCTGACCCTGCATAATGCGGTGGACACTAGATTTCTCCCTTGTGCCTCCTCTCGTCGCTTCATTAGCAAAGGGACCGCATGAAATCGGGTAAGTAATTGAATAAAGCCCCTAAATAGTATAACACAAACTAACCCTGGCCATCAGAATCAGATTTGGTATTGCATACGCTCTCGCTGGACTTGGTTTCCTAGTAGGCCCACCTAGCGACGGTCAGCTTATTGGAATTCGAAATTTTGTTTGGTCAAAGGCTATTATATTCAGCGGGGTAGGTGCTCTTTGTTTTCAAAGGACCTTACTTCTAATATTCTATATTTGTGTCCAGGTTACCGTTCTAGCTGGTTTTTCTCTTCTCGTTATTGTCCGGTCAATGCAAACAAGGAGAAAGAGTACAAAACTTGTCTGAGTAGAGGTTGACAATGTTGCGACAACTTTAAGTAGGACTCTGGTATTGAGATTTACGTTTGCATTATGTCCGCACATCTACATGTCAATACGTTTTCTGTGACGTTGGCTGTTACGTTGCCTGAAATGCCTTTTGCCATGCAATGGACATCAGGAAAACCAGCTTCCTTGCCTCGCCCCTCCTACACCTAGCATGTGATATGTCATGTCGATTATCTATGCAGCTTACGGACCTAGACAGCCCATCACCCTATAACCTATAACCTAATTATACAGCTTATCCACACCAGCTCTTCGCTTGAGTGTCCTTGATTCTGTTCTTCAAGACGCTTCTAAAGGTTATCTCCTGAATCCTGTAAATTACTTGCGCTGCGGTGAGTCTTGTCACTGTGCTTTGCCCAGAGGAATGGAACGAAGCTTCATAGTGGGATGCATCAGCTAACAACGATCCCTTTCGTGCCCCGGTAACAAAACTTCACAGCCGAGTCGCTGAGCGCCTGTGGGCCTCGGACAGGCGGAGGGCGTAATGAGCTACGGTAGATGAGTGAAAGGCTGTCGTTTAGTCTAGACAGAAACACTGAGAATCACGCGTATTGACAAGACCGCGTTATATTCCAAACGGCGAGACACAAAGCCTACTAGCAACGAAGAGAACTAACGATGGTGGTGGTCGGTTACGGTAAGGTATGAATACAACGAAATAAGCTAAATGTATAGAAGGTGCGTGATCGTCAAATGTAAGCTTGTAAGGATGGCGCCATCCTTCCAACGAGCGCAAGTGATTCGAAGTAATCAACAAAAAGTTCTTTGGATTTCCAGCTTTCAATCTTCCAAAAGTCAGCAGGCGCTGAGCTATAGAGTACCCTGAGGGAAATCAAGTTGCGTGCGCAGTTTATTCATCATTTGGCGAAGATCCTTCTGTGGTACTACTAGCATTATCGGTGCCCTTATAACTGGACACCTTTACACTCGCCTGCTCACGCTCAACATTCAAGTAATGCCGTAATGCTCACAATCAGCGTTGCCAAATGTGGGTGGGTTAGGGTTAGGGGTTAGGGCTCGGGACATTGTCCAGCGCGCAAAACGAGGCCCGAAATTTTGCGCTCTTAAATTAAGTAATTGAGTATTATTATTACTGAGTGTGAGCGTGAGCTTTACGGCATTGTGAGTGTGAGCTTTACGTTGCGAGTATGAAGGTGTCTGGTTATCTATATGCTCATTAATTCATAGAATTATTCTGGAGTTGGATGCTTTCCGAATCCACGCGAGATGCAGGATCTTGTGTGTGTCCCGAACAAAATAGCAATAAATGACACCGATTGTTAAATAATTACAGCCTTAGCTTACAATGGCTTCCTCAAGATAGCCACCCATATTTCTTGTCTTCAGGCACTGTTACTCTTCGGGGTAGGATCTGTGAGAGTGCTCGCAACTGTATTAACCACAATCCCCCTTTCTAGATCCTGCTCTCTCCCAACGACCTTATCCATGTCTGGCTTCACAGATGCGACATTGGCTGGGGTGTTACCCCATTGGTCCGCAATGTTAAGCTCATATACACCTGTTGTTATAATTCCTGTGTCTGGATTTCGGATACCGTGAGCCTATAGTAGACTGTTAGCAGAGGATCATACGCGTTGGTTATCTATTGACGTACATTGGGGGGGCGGGTAAAGCGAATGGCAGTGTTGATGCTAGGTCCTCCGCTGTCCTGGAAAAGAACGCTGTTGCCTGGGACTGCCGGACCATTGAGATTACCCCATCCGTGTCGTGCGTTCAGACTATTTCAAACAAGATAATCTCAGTCAAAATCAAGCGCTGCTGATGTCGAAGGCCCTTACGTGCTCAACAAGGCATTTGTGTACAGTTTCGAAAGAGAAAAGTCCCTGTCAGAGGTGTTTGTCCATCATTGTCGTTAAACTACGCAAACTCAGCTACTTACCAGACAAAATTGACGGTTGTATTCTGAGTTTAAAATTGACTTTAGTTCAAAACCAAGGCTGGGTTCATTATAAGGGCTCACTGGGCTTGCAAGGAATAAGACAAAATCCAGGATGGCCGACACTGAGGTTATTAATCCAGTCTGAACAGTCACTGCAATGTAGGGTTAAAATCAGAGCGGAAATACAATGATGAAAACCAAACACTTGCATCGAATGATTCGGGTGATAGCATCGTCTGTGGCTCTGACGTGAGTACGCGATGTCCACTATTGAATGAAAACATTAGCTGTTTGAAATTGACAACGAATTTCAATGTTTGTACTGACCAGGCTCCATACAAGGGAGCAAGTTATCAAAATATCAGTTACAGCAGTACACGAAAGCGCCTGTACAACTGCGGCCTTGAATTGGTGTAGCTTAGAGTATTCATTAATGAGAACAGTAAGGATAGCATTTGCAATGCCACCAACTAAAATTACCCGTTATTAGAAAGGCAATGAGAAAACTAGATTGGAATTGAACCTACTTAATCCGGATATCGAGAAAATGATGATAATCCACATGAGCCAGCTGGATTGGCTTATGATTTTGATGCGCCATGCCATGAATATTTGAATGGGGCAGGCGATCAGCACGGTCACGAGAGGATCTATGAACAATTATGAGTTCTTGGATGAAGTGCTACACTTTTTATGTAAGATATACCAGCAGCAAACACTGCCAAATCAGCAAGGTTAACAGAAGACGACGACGCAATCAAATCAAAACATACTGATAGGAACTTTTGTCACAGCTTCTTCAGTACCTGTAAGCGTGGAGTCAGCACTGAACTTATATAGGTTGGGTAGTAACTCGGATAAAAGTCTCCGGAAGGCTTAAATTGTGCAAAATGGTGAACTCACCATATCTGACAACTAATGGCTCCAATATCAGGCCCATATCAAAGCCTGTTTATCAACAAGCAATTGAGACTCTGCAAGTTGATGAATTAGCCGAAAAGGTATTCACCTGTATTGAGGGTTTCCATGATGTAGAGATACCTTTGACATAAATTAGTTGCTCGAACAGCTCACGGACATCCTGAGACTGCGAGACTATAACTCACCAGACCTTGAATTTGTGCACCTTATAATCAATAAAATTGAACAAAGTCAATAATGTCAAGCTCACCAAGCCTCTTATTGACGAGGAGTCCCTACGAAAATCCAATCATTTGAAGTTCTCAGAGATTAAAGCACTGAACTGGTCTTACTTTTTGTACGTCTGGAAATAAATGAAGGTCTGCCACAAATTATACATAACATTGTTTCCAAATCATGAGAACACCGTTTACCTGCACCGATAAAACACCTAAAAGTATATGAGAAAAAGATAATGTGAGAGGAGTTATATGTTGCTGAAAGGTTCGGGCCTTACCATACAATATGCAGTTGAGGAATACGCCAACAAGCATTGGCCCGAAACTGAGTGATACAAAGTTAGCCCATACTGTGGTGTCTGACGTAGAAGGAGTCTGAGACTTGCATCATGTTAATGGCAGACATTGTCTCAAAATTGTAGGGGAGAGAATAGACGGTGTGTGGGACCGAGGGAAAGGCCCTCTGCTTAGAATACTTTTCAGCGTGTGTTCGTTCTTTTAACAATGAACCACCGATAGAAGACGATAGGGCAATTGTAAATCATGATCTAATCTTTACTAAATAATCCCAAGCACTCGATTGCTGGCAATCAGCAAACAAAAGCGCCTTACAACCTTTTTACATGTCAACTCACATGTCAAACCCCAGTGGATGGACAGATTAAAATTCATGGACAGATTGACAGTTGTATAGCCCTACGCAGGTATATGAAGGTAGCCAAGCCGTCAAAAGCCGGCCCTGAATTTTGGCCCGGCCTCAGATTTCAAAGCCCTGATGCATATGTCTAACAGTGTAATGATGATATACACGGCGAAGTCACGAAGTACTATGTCAAGCAATAGCCATACTTTCAGTACTGATACTATGAAGGAAGGCATACTATCATTGTCCAAAATGATAGGCAGAGGACATTCTTCACAATGACAGTAAGTTTTGTTGCGTACTCATGTGCTCGATAGCCTGTCGCAACATTTCAGTCTGGCCGTGAGCATAATTGATTGATATTTCAGGGCGGTATGACTGAGTGTAAATCGGCATTTTGGTTACGACGAATATGTATGCAATTATGCCGTTGACAACGGTGGAGAATTGCTGATGACATACAATCAGTCAACTTTATCTATTGGCTCTGATTTCTGGCACCTGAACTCATCCCAGGCACACTATCATTGTCCGAAATGATACATCCCAGGCAGAGCACAGTCTTCACAATGACAGTGAGTTTTGTTGCAATCCATTGTGTGTACTCGTGTGCTCGATAGCCTGTCGCAGCATTTTCGTTGAACAATCGCCAACTTTATCTATTGGCTTTGATTTCTCGCACCTGAACTCATCCCAAGGCAAATCACTTCGAAGATCAATAGTATGTGCCATGTACTGGATGGGTGATAAGCCTGTGGGAATTGGGTCAACCTCAAGGCGATTCAAGCAAGCCTCGGTTGAAAGAGATTACAAAGTATCTTATCGAAACCGGAGCATCGATGGATATGGACTCTTGTTACCTGGCGGGGTGTAAGTATTCAATTCCATACTCATTCTTGTCCTGAGTATTTTTTAGATCAGCGCTGCTCGATATACCCAGTCTGGGGCGCTGCTGGCACGGGATTATTCATTATGGCTCATCAGTTTCTAGTGAGCGAGCCTACTTATTCATCTGCAGATCACTATCTCCAAGCATCGGGTCGTTTGAAGGGGGATATCATCGAAGCAC
>JADNRY010000581.1:0-37246 GCA_015501585.1 Rhodocollybia butyracea
GGATCTCCTCGCTCTCTTGAAATGAGGTAGGTCTGGAAGACTCCGGATAGTATTGGGGTCAAGAACCGGGGAACAGGTTACTAAGTTTTTTGCGCATTCGTGCTCATGTTGGTGTGATGTAACTCGGACATTACTCAAACAAGTCCCCTTTAGCGGTAACTTTTAAAATGATAGTATTGCGATATGCCAAATTGAGAATAGGTCGTTTTGGCATACATTCAAGACATCAGAACTGGTGCATTTGAAGGAAAGTCATTCATGTGAGGGGGCTCTCTTATATTAGATGAAGTCTACTTACATCGACAGTCAAGTATTATTATATCAAATCTGTCATTCTTCCCGGAAACAACCACTCTCAAACCTGGCTCATCCAAAGGGCGTAGCAACGTGTAAACTTCCGCGTCGGCCTCTCGCCAAGAAAGACAGAACGTATAGAGGCTTTTCCGACAGCTAATATCGCTGCAGACTGGTCCGAACCAGGTTTACCGTGACTGAATCATCGTAACAAAACTGTGGTCATCAAATGTCTGCTTGAATCGGGAAGTTAGATGAGGACTGCATAATCTTGGAAGGGGGAATAGACGTGGATTGGTGTTGAAGGGTCGAAATGAGGTGCAAAGTGACTAGACATCGTTGAAATTCTTGTGGGAGCCATGGGCTGGCCACGGAGGGCATGAAGGAATCATACAAGACAATTTCAACACAAGCGCAAGGAAAGTATCCTTCAAGGCTACGAGTGGTCCGAATTCCGATCGAAGCTGATCTTCGATTCTCACCCGTGCTCGAGTTCATGCGTACTTTCCAGGACTTTGTTTGGCTTGAGCAGGATGAGTCCATCTGGAAAGCAGAGTATAAGGATAGGTTGAGTAGGAAAAAGAGCAGTCGGAGTAACCAATGCAAATAAGCATTGGTTTGACGTCTTGTTGAGGCTCCTCCAAGTCCTGAAGTCCTTGAAGGTACTAAAACTATGGCGTCAATGAGAGGAAGATACGATGCTAACGTGCCAACCTTGGATCGCGTACCCACCTAATCACCCCATGTATTAATACCATAGTCAATGACACTGCATGCAAATCAACATCAATGTGGAAATAAAAATTATGTAAACTGTATGGAACTTCATACAATTTCAACATAATCTTAGTATCTGAACATAAGTAACATATTTACTATCACAAAGAATTATGGATTTGCATGCAGTGCAAAATCGATTGCCAGTATTTCTCAGGACTCAACGTAATACTATCTCAATCTTCGCAGTTTTTCCATCAGTAGTATTGTGTTTCGACGGGAATGTATAACGAAGTTTACGACAAATCGCTGAATCGGTCATCCTATAGTACTAGGAGGCCCACAAGCTACGGTACCACATGGAATGCTCCTTGTCGCGCCCAAGTCTCAGAAATCTACAAAATCTAAAAGAAACTCCTGGATTTACGGTCTACAGTTCAACATGGCAGAAGATTTGGGATATACAAAGCGTTGAGGAAGCATACGTCAGCTCTCAATCATACTCTGATTTCGAAAGATGGGCCTTCATATATCAATACAGAAGATTTGAGAGGCTGATCGAGTAAAA
This sequence comes from Rhodocollybia butyracea, assembly GCA_015501585.1. Classification (NCBI taxonomy): domain Eukaryota; kingdom Fungi; phylum Basidiomycota; class Agaricomycetes; order Agaricales; family Omphalotaceae; genus Rhodocollybia; species Rhodocollybia butyracea. Next base: position 1,580 of record JADNRY010000581.1, read on the forward strand.
CATTGTATTGCAACGTGATTTCCAGCAGCTTCATAACGATCTTGCCGGCCAAGTCTACCCATGAGTATTTTGGAGTTGAATGAGGGCGTCAAAAGGACACGAAAGATGTGGATGACGGAAAGACATGATGGGAGATGTGACTCTGAGAGTGAAACAAACGAAATTGAAGAGCCAACCAGAAGACGTTTTCACGCTCAACACGCACTAAAATTCGAGTTGAATCACTTTCGGTCCCTTCAAAGAGCTCAGGTCAGTCCTTCGCTTCAACATGACCCTAAATCGACACCATCTCATTTTCTCGCCTTGCTATTTGCTAATGATTTGGCTATGGCAGGTGGTCTCAGTGCCATTCCACAAAAAAATCCGAACAGCCTACAGGAACGAGTGGCAGTTACAGCGTGGTAAGAGAAAAACAAAACAATACTTGATATTCGATCTCTCAATACGTGGACAAGACACTTGAACACGGTGACGCATCGCCCATCTAGCGCTTGCTTGTTCAATATGACAATAATTGTGTTTCTTTTGGTGACCCATGTTCATAGCTATTCAATTTCACTTGTTGATTGCAGATGCTTGCCACAATAGGGCTGTTCATGTATACAGTAGCTGTTGACGTCGAACTTTCCAAGCGCTGTACGCCTATATAGTACGGAGGCTATGTGGCAGGTACAAAATAAGTACAAGGTCCACTAGGCAAATGTGCTCCCATCTTGACTCTTTTGAACCCTCCGCACAATGAGTGCGGAGGAAACTTGGCTTCCCCATCGCCGAAGAGCTCCAGCTCCACGTTGATGTTACTGTTCGATGTGTGTTCACAGCGACTCTGAACCTGAAGACGAGAGTCCTACCTTTGATTATCTTGAGGACGAAGTTGGTTTGACCCAAGACTACTCTGGGTTGTTCTTTCGCTCTAGCTTACCGGAACTTACCACCTCCATAGACTCCACAAAATGTTTATCTTCCGCGACGTTATCAGCACAGACGCCTTTCATATTGTCATTGTCAAAACTGTTTACGACCAAGCAACGGGTTTAGCGATGATGAGTCGGATTCAGAGGCACCTCCCTTGCCAAGAAGATCTTGGATCAGATACTCTCCCGCCAGACATTTACAACCAAGCAACGGGTTTAGCGATGATGAGGCGGATTCAGAGGCACCTCCCTTTCCAAGAAGATCTCGGATCAGATACTCTCCCAGCAGACAACTAAGCAATGGGTTCAGTGATGGCGAGTCGGATATAGAGGCACCTCCCTTTCCAAGAAAATCTCGGGTCAGATACTCTCCTGCCAGACAGCCTCGCAACGTCACTTTTACCCTGCCATCACACTCTACGCATGGTAAACACAAAACTGTCATTTCTGGTGGAACCCTTAGCAACGTGGGGGATCTCAGACAGTTATCCACAACCATGCTTTGGTCTTTATCAACATCAATATCAGTGAGAATGCGAAAAGTGCATTTGCATTTTCCATGTGAGTGCATCCCAAATTACGAGTCTGATATTCGTTGACTTGCATTTCTAGCGGTTTATTTGTGCAAGGTGATTCCTCGAGCAGGAGATGTCTCTAAGATGGGACTCTCAGTGGCGTATGTTTTTGCGTTTCACCGCGCCGTATCTTTTCTTTTCTCTATTCTTGATGCTTTTATGATATCCCTTTGATATCCTAGGTCCGGTGTGGATACGTCTCTGTATATAGGACCAATCCATATACCAGCTATAAAACATATAGTTTGTCATCATTTTTCCTTTTCCTTTTCTCCTTTGACTTGATGAATTGTATGTAACAAGTAGTCTGTTTTTCTGTATTAGATGCATTGCCTATCTCCCCCTCCCCCCATCCCCTTTTATTTACAATCTAATCAACCTTTGTTTACTACTCCGACTCCAGAATACTAAGCGGATTATACCCCTCAACAGGACTAGTCATACAGCGAGCAATATCACACCTGCATTCCATTCTTCACGGAAACACCCACTCTCAACTCTGCCTCATCCAAAATTCCTAGCAACTCATAAACTTCTGCCTCGACTTCTCGCAAAGTAAATTTTAGAAAGACAGAACATACAGAGGCTGTGCCAACAGCTAACATCGCCGCAGACTGGGCCGAACCAGGTTTAAACCATTGCGACTGGATTATCGCAACAAAAGTGTGGTCATCAAATGTCTGCTTGGGAAGTTAGATGAAGACTGCGTAATCTTGGAACAAGGGAGATAGACGTGGATTGGTTTTGTAGGGTCGAGATGAGGTTAGAAGCGACTGGACTTCGTTGAAATTCATGTGAGAGCCATGGGCTGTCATCAATTTTGAGATGGAGTAGGGATGGTATGACTCGAAGAACCCAAATCGGAGAGAGTGCAGCCACGGAGGATGAATGAGTAATCATACAAGAAAATTTCAACACAAACGAAAGAAAAGCATCCCCTGGCCTGGTGATGGAGTTTTGCAACCAATCATGAATTTTCAACCAAACTTCGTTCAAAAACGGAATTCAAAGGAAGAAAAGACCATTTTCGAGAATGATTGGGAATTACACACTTCTCTCACTACAAAGGATGTGATGTTCGCGATGCCTTGGGCCCTGTGCCAAAACAGTGTAAGACATGAAAGCCGTGGAGAGCTTCTGCCAACATTGTTGAATGGAGATAATCTAGTTGACTACAGGATCTTGGCTATCCGATCGTTACTTGAGAGGTGTAGAGTGCAGAAAGTCTGGGCGGATATTCGAAGCAACCCAAGTAAGGTAACTCCACTCTGCAGTTGAGATCCAGTTCCACAAGTGAAGGAAATTTCAACCCGGGGAGTACTTTGTGAACCTTCAATAAGTGATCCCCGCAGTACTTGAATACTTTCCAGCATTGAGCGTTCTGTGTAAGGTGGATTAGAGATGAAAAACACTGTCTTATAATGTCCATATATGCTTTGTATATTCAGTGTAAGGCTGGCCAATCGCTCGACCTTTCCGGATATTGGGTAATACCAACAATATCGATGAAACCAGCCTGGGTTCGACTTGCTTAGTCCGACGTAGCAGTGTGAATCTCCATCGCCAAGTTGGCCCGTAACAAGGCGACAACAGCGCAAGTTCACATCAACGTGAGCATAAGAACTGATTGCCACTGTAGGGAGGTAGGTAATGGCGGGAGCTGTGAGTTCGGCGGGTTTTTTTTTTTGTTTGACAGCTCTGGAGAATATTTTACGCACACAGATACTTGAGGATGACCAACAGAATCTCATTTGAGAGTGGGGCCAGCAGGGCACATACATAGCTTGGCCTACTGATCGAGTCACTGTTTTTGTGGCTGAGCAACTATAATTTGCTTTTGGAGGCGAGTGATCTCAGAGTCTTGTTCCTCGATATCTTCGTCAGTTAGAACCATAATCTACTTGAGCTCTTTTGCTGGAAACTAACGTTGAATGATTCAAATTCCGACCGAAGGTGATCTATGATTCTGGCCCATGCTCGAGTTCATGCGTACGTTCCATGACTTTGTTTGGCTTGAGCAGGACGGGTCCATCCAGAGAGCAGAGAGAAAGGATAGGTAAGGTAGGAAAAAGAACCGTAAAACTATGGCTCCAACGAGAGGAAGATATGGTGCTAATGCGCCAACCTTGGATTGCGTACCCACCTCATCACCCCATTCGGCAATACCACGGTCAGCGGAATCGATTGCTAGTACTTCTCAGGACTCGGCGTAATGTCATTCTTCTCGGTTTTTCCATTAGTAGTATTGTGTTTCGACGGGAACGTATACCAAAGTGCTTACGACGAATCGCTATTATCTCTCGGTCCGTTATCCTACTAGGAGATTATACCCACAAGCTACTGTACCACATGGAATGCTCCTCGTCGCGCCCAAGTCTCGGAAATCCGCGAGATCTAAAAGAAACTCCTGGATTTACGGTTTACAGTTCAACAGGGCAGAAGATTTGGAATATACAAAGCGTTGAGGAAGCATACGTCAGCTCTCAATCATACTCTGATTTCAAAAGATGTAGTCGGCCTTCATATATCATATACCAGCGTCCAGGATAGATTTTGTGCATAAACTTTGAATTTGGACATCCATCCATTGGCAACAGGAAGGTAAGGAATATCGGATAGGTTTTCAGCGAGCGTTTTGGAGTTGGACAAGGGCATAAAAGGGACACGAAGCATCCAGAGGAATCGTGATGACGGAAGGACAGGATGAGGCGTGAGGCAAAAAGCGCCAGAAAAACTCTTGAATCGTCAACGCGTCAACCCAGACAACAGGACAACCCAAGATGGCAGCACGGACGTTCAAATACTCCACCGTAATTGTTCATTGTTCCTTGTGGTTCCTGGTATTGATATGATCACCATGGGCTGAAGAATCGTTGGTTAGTAGCTTGCCTCTCACTAAGTTGATCAAGACTCACTTTCTTCGAACAACCTATCATTACAGTGCTTCAATGCGATACCATCTCTTTTTCCGCCCCTTGCTTTTCGCTAGTGATTTTGCGACGCCGTGTAGTCCGGGTATCCCACAGACGGATATAAACGAGTAGTGACGATGTAAGAGACAAGTCGACAAGCATTGACTATATCTTGGCTCCAAAGTTTGCGCAGGCGGGCAGTGCAAACTTATACTTATCTAATCAGCACGTGGCCGAGATATCCACACCTTCCAAAACACACCCATCTGGAACTATCTTCATAATTGTTCCACTCACTCAATTGTTGAATGCAAATGCTTCAAGGGCAAGAATATTGTTAATAAAGCAGTTGCTGAACTTTCCACGTGCTGTACACGTGTAAGCTGTGCGGGCAGATACAAATACAACGGTCTTCAGCCAATTTCCTCCCATCCCAGCTCTTCCATGCCCGAGCCACAATGAGCGCGGAGGAGATTTGGCATCGTCGTCGCCGGAAAACCCGACATCGACGTTACTGTTCCATGTGTGTTCATAGCGACTCTGAATCTGATGTCGAGAGTTCTACCTTCGAGGACGAGGTTGGTCAAAGATTAGCCTATCTTGAGCTCGTTCTTACGCCACCGCCTAGGATGTTCATACTTCGGAATCACAGCGTCATCCGCGCCGACGCCAGTCATATCGTCATTGTCGAAATTGTCTACGGCCACACAACGCGTTCAGTGATGACGAGTCAGATTTAGAGGTATGTTCCTCTTTAATAAAATCCCGGGTTGCACTTACTCTTCTGGACAGCCTCCAAACGTCAACTTTCTGCCATCACACTCTAAGCACGGGAGAAACGAGATTACCATCTCTGGTGGAACTAATAGCGCCGTTGGGAGAGATCAGACAATTATCAACAACAACACTTTGATCATTTTTCGGGAGAACTCAAGCAGTGCATTGGCATTTTCAATGTGAGTGTCTCCCAAATTGCGAGTCTGGTGCTTGTTGATGTTCATTAATCATTTCTAGCGGCTTCTTCACTTCGAGCGTTTATTTGGGCAAGGTGATTCCTTGAGCAGGAGATGTCTCTGATATGGGACGCTCAGTGGCGTATGTTCTTGCGTTTCACCGCCTATGCCTTTACCCGAAACTGTCTCGGTGTAATTCCCCATTGCGGATACGTCTCCGTATACAGTGGATCTACGGTTGCTTTTCAGTATTTATACCAACATTTATCAATATTATTTATCACCTCTGTTTTCTCCAATTCGTCTTGAGAAGTGAGGACAGCTCCAGGGATGCGTGTCATCAGTAAACAATCAATATCAAGTTTCGTGGGTTCCGTCTGGACCGCACTCTGCCAAGCTCTAGGAAACAACCTGGCCTTTACATCCCCTTTTCTTTCCGCTCTAATTACTCGTGTTATAGTAGTAGTGCGATGAACGGCATATTAAACCGATTTTTCTCGAGTCGGGAAGAACAGTCAACAGGTGAGCAAGATCCAAGTTCAGCGATCATCCATCATTTATTAACGCATTGATTCTTATAGCCCACCTCGAAACTAATTGCCGGGATTACTTCTGGTGGATTGAAATCTCTTGCTATCCGTCCCAGGGGTTCTACGAGAAAATTTTCACCATACTTCATTCACTGGAATGCGGACCTCCAGGATTTTCTTCAAGTAATCAAATGGATCTGGTCCACTCTTGAAACAAGGTAGGCCTGGAAGACTCCGGAGATTGTGGACAAGAACTAGAAGAATATGCTATTCGTGTTCTCGAAAGTACAAGAGGGCGGGAGGAAGCTGACTAGAGAGTAAGGGATATGTTGAACTTCTTCGCCGACCAAGTCTATGCATAGGTGTGCAGTGCGAGTGTTTGGAGTTGAAAGATGGCGTAAAAGGGGCACGAATGATCCAGAAAAAGTTGAGGAAGAATAGTGGATGGCGGAAAGACCCGATGAGAGACGCGAGGAAGAAGTTTGAAGTGTCAACCAGAAGACAGCAGGCCAGTTTCCTCTGGTTCCAGGCTGAGGTATTAAATTTAAATTTAATCACCCGCAATGAGCTGAAAATTGTTAGCCATCACCTTATTAAAGTTGAAATGAGTTGAACCAGACTCACTCTCAATTTCTTCGAACAAAAAAAGAACAGGAATCTCAAGTGGCAACAAGTTACAGCATGTAAGAAAAATCATAATTAACATGGGGCAAAACACCTTGGTAAACATGTCATATTTCGGGTAGAAATACCCTGGTGAAGGAAGGACAAGGGACATGTCGGGCTTGACCCGCAGCAAAATAAAACCCATCGCTTCTCAGTATTTCGCGATTGCAGCATCATACGCCCCATCCTTTGAATAGCGCATTCCCTTCCTCCTGCCAACTAGTAGCCCAAATCAAAGCTGCAATCTGTTTGCGCTGGTCCCAGGACAACCATGAATCTGCGCTCTCGGTATCCGCAGTACCATATGCTTTCTGGCGAGGTGCCAGAGCCTTGAGTGAGACCTGCACTGTTGAATCTATTGTAACTTACTAGGTACATACAGTCTCTAGTACGTTGATTCAATACCGAGCTTTAAAAGAGGTGCGGTTTTAGCAACTACATGAATTGAATAATCTATGTTTTCAACTGTGCTTTACTACACCTTTTTATTCGAACCTGTATTGTAGGCGTACATGATTTAGACAGGTATCGCCTCAATCATATCTCTAACCTCCTGCATTGTAGGCCGAGCATCCACTTCATCCTGCATGCATGTGGAAACAATGACATCAAACGGCGGCGGAGGGAGCCAAGGCTGCTGCGCAGTCCACGGCAGATCACTGCGTATAAATTCAGTTATCATGCTGCCAAAACAATAGACATCCGATTTTTCCGAGTACGGATATTTCTCGAGGGGCAGACCCGTATAATGGGCGTCGCGTATTTCGGGGACTTCGAAGCTGCCTATGTGACATTCAAAGTCCCAGAGAATCGCGTCTCTGGTCTGAGTATGACTGCCATCAGAAGAGGAAACCGAAGATGAAGAGGGAGCAAGTAGAATATTGCGCAGCGAAAGGTCTATGTGGATAATTCCAATGGAGTGAAGATATACTACAACATCCGCCAAATTGAGAATCAAATGTTTCATAGTGGCCAGACTGACAGGCTTCAGTGCGAGCAAGCCAAACCGGCCGTCTATGTATTTGGGAAAAATAAGTAAACCGTCCTCGGTCCTTCTCAGGAGCTGGATAACATGAGAATTATCCCCCGGTCCTTCATTAGCACGAAGGAGACTGAGGACTTCGCTGCGGTAGTTCGACTTTTTGGTAAAATGCAACGTCTCTAGATCAAGATTGACGATGAGGGGGAGTTTCACAACTAGATCCGATGAGTCCTCATAATTTGAAGGATCCGATTCTTCAACAGTATCCTTGGCAGTGCTTGCTTTGGTTTCCAGGGTAAGTACTTACTGTATAATTTCGACTAGATGATCGCGGGGGGTTACGCGTTACGCATTGATCTTGATGCGCATGATGATTGTCACTGCCTGCAAATCAACATAAATTTTTGTGGAAGTAGTAAAATTATGTTAAACATGTGTGAAGGTAGTAAGATTATGTTAAAATTGTATGAAACCTCATACAATTTTAACATAATTTTACTATTTGCACCAAAATTTATGGTGATTTGCATGCAGTGTGTACCTACGCATTGCCTTTTAAAATCAAATCAATAGGCCGGCCGCCCAATTTTTTGTTATGTTTTTACTCTTACATGATGATAGGACCCCTGATAATAGGTGGGCAGTCTAGATCCAGATTCGGGCAAATTTGGGTCGATTTCGACCTGATCTTACATCCAGGTTCGGGCAAAAACAACCACCTTTGGCGGAAACTCAAAGCCGGTTTTCGGGCAATTTTCAGGAAAATTTAGCAAACTTTTGGGTAGTTAGTAGGCGGCCGCGCGACTGACTAGCAGGCAACTCCACTACTTAAGTAGTACTGTGTATGAAATGTACTTGAAATTAGAAATTTTCTTCAACAACACTCTATCAAGAGTGTGTCGCCTCCACGCGATGATGCAAATGAAATCAATATAGTCTTTGAGCCCAACAAATGGATTGGAAAGGGAGTTGACTACTTGAACGCCCCATTACAAGTGGTTCTCACATTGACGAGGATGGAGATGTGGGGTTTTAAATTGTTTTATTTTACTAACTATTGTATTCTAAAGTCCTTAGAACGCTGAAAAAGTGGTTCCATAGCTAGTAACGCCGAAAATCAACCCACAGACAGATTTTCAGGCAAAAAATCAAGATTTGAGCGAACCTAAACTCAAATTTCAGGCAAATTTGAGCACTTTTGGGTCAGAACGGTTCGGGCAAAAATGGCATCGCTTGAAGGGTCAAGAATCTGGGTGCGCCTGCCATAATCAGGGGTCCTATGATGATCCAAGCCCCATGTTATGCATTACAATTGCCAAATTGGCAAAGATCGCAGGGTTGCATTACGCGTTACACGATCATCTGGTCGAAATTATACAGTATTACCTTGGAAACCAAAAGGATGCACTAATACTATAGAACCTTCAATCAACCGAATTACAATTTATCTGTGTTGACTGTGATCTGTGAGACTACTTGCAGATCCCGGTATCCATTTCCCATGGGTCGCAAGTATTTGCGCAACGGATTCAAGTATACTTAGATCTGGACCTGTGAACATCTCTAAACTGAATAGTCCTACTTCGACCAAAACCCTGGTTTTGCAGATGGGCTACCAACTATATGATCTCTGCATGGTCAGCAAAGAGTATTTATACCCTGTTTTTGCCCTGTCTTAAAAATTTAATATCAGCATTCTCCTTTTGTCATCATGTCTGGCTCTTCCAGTGATCAGGCCATTCAAGTTGAAGAAATTGTCAATTTGTCATTGATCCAGTATGTTGAGCATACTAGACTTGGCATGAAGATTCATAGGTCACATTGATTACAGGTTGTTGACCAGCTATGCAACATTATCTGCCTTTGGTGAGATCCTCTTCTGATTATAGACTGAATATCTCCCTGCTTATGCTCAGAACCACAGTTTTATACCTACATGACTTCTTCCTCACACTCCCTACTGAAGTTAAATCAATATGGTCCAGACAAGTGACTGGCACCTTTATATTATTCATTCTTAGTCGCTACACCACTCTGTCAGCTTTGCCTTTACAGATGGTCTTGAATCTTCCTATGCTGGAAATGACAAATATAAGGTCTATCTTCCCTCAGTAACATTCGGTTGTGGGCGGCTGACTCAGAATATTATACTCAGCTGTAAAGATCTCACTCTTACACTGCGTGTTTGTAACACTATTGCTAGCACAGCAGGAAAATGTATGCTTTGTTCCTTGTCAATGAATGTGGATTGAAGATTGTATGCCGTAGTACTTTCCATTTTAAGGGTTTATGCACTCTTTGGTCAAAAGCCATTACTGCTCATTGCGCTTTGCCCATTTGTCATTGTGGATGCTGTTGGTAATCTTCTGGTATGCCCTTTATTCATTGCAGGTTTGAAGATACTTATTCAGATTTGTTGGTCTATGGAGTTGTATTTCTCAGCTACAATAGCTACCAGTCAAGGAACATTTGCCCAGCCATTCACGCCATGCATTTCATCTTCAAACCTTGAGGTTCAAATGTTAGTATGTCCATCATTTCTTGCTCCTGTCTATTCATTATATTGACTGCTCTATCTTTCAATGCTGGCAGTCGTAAGTTTCACCGGTTATGTTGGTGCAGGTCAATCCAAGGGTCAATCAATGAATATTCTACTAGTTGAACGCATTGCTCCTTTCTCACAATTAACTTTCGAGAGTATCATCTTCATCTTGACTTTGGTCAGAACAGTTCGCCATGTTATGCAGTCACGAAAATCTGGGACTCATAGCATTGCTGAGATTGTCCTGCATGATGGTGAGTAAACTACTGGAATACAACCATAACATGGCTGATTTTCAATATACATTTGTGCATAGGTACTCTATACTTGTATGTTCTTTTTGAAGTCTTCAATTTGTGACAACCTTCAAGTCCAATCCAATTTTTCTGTGTCTAGCATTATATTGATATCCACAAGTATTGGAGCTGCTCTTGATCTGGTGAGTTTCGCAAGGAGTTCCGTTTGACTTTGTGTTTTTTATTTACATTACCTCCAATCCAGAACCTCTTTTTTCCGCTTAAAGCCCAAGTAAGTTGAGCTGTTGTATATTTCTTATGGGCGACAGTTTCAATAAATATTAAATAATCTGGGCAACCTAGACATCCCTTGTGGAACAACAAGTTTTGGTCATCATTGTCTCTTTTCTTTCAATGTATGAATATCAGTTATCCTTCATTTCCAGCCCAATCAACATATCATCCTAATATTGATTTTAGCCTACCAAACATATTGATAAATCGTTTTGTCCTTAATCTTCGGGTTTTTTCTAACCGCGCCATCCAAGATTATGGTCTGGATCCCTCTGACACAACTTCCCCGCCACTTAGTAGACTCGATTTTGCTGAGAACCAATGGCTCGGTAACATAGGGGCTCCCTTGGATCCAGATCAATGGGATGAAGTGGATGAGCCCGAAAACCAAGCTGAAAACAGACTTGAGCAAGGAGGCTGGGAACTTGCGGTGGGTCCATTGACTACGCTGGTACCTGTGGTGAGCTCGATACTACGTGGTGATATGTGAGCTGACAGCGTCCTGCACTGTAGATATATGATTATGACAAAGGCGAACCAGTTAGCTTTGTCCATATTCAAAGGGAACATGGTCTTAGTCAGTCAATCACTTAAAGGATTGTTGAGCTAGTGAAGTACTAGGGGGCTAGCCTGCCATCATATAGCCATATCTTCCACTGTACAACTTAGTTAATCCTGTACATATGTAGATTACTTGTTACTAGCATCTCTGGCCAGGTTAGTGATGTGAACAATGAGGCGGCAACTCCAGAAACGCGTGAAGGCTGTGTTGGGCAAATGGCACAAATACTAGTGAGCAAACGTGCTTCCATTGTCACTCTTTCGAACCCTCTGCGCCATGAGCGAAGGGGAGAGGTGGCATCAGAGTCGTCCCCCAAAAAATCCACCTCGGTGTCACTGTTCCATGTGTGTTTATAGCGACTCTGAATCTGATGCCGAGGGTTCTACCTTCGAGGACGAGGTTGGTTTGATACAAGATTAGTCTCTCTCGAGCTCGTTCTGATGCCACCGCCCTAGGATGTTCGTACTTCACAGCGTCATCCGCACCGACGGCAGTCATATCGTCATTGTCAAAATTGTTTACGGCCAAGCAACGCATCCAGTGATGACGAGTCGGTTTTAGAGGTATCTCCCTTTCCAACAACATCTCGGTTCAGTAGTACTTACTCTCCTGGACAGCCTCGCAACCATGCTCCGGATGTCACTTTTCTGCCATCACGCTCTATACACGGTGGAAACGAGATGACCGTCGCTGGTGGAACTAATAGCGCCGTTGACGGTTGGGGGAGATCAGACGATTATCAACAATACCAACAACACTCTGATCATTTTCGGGGAGAATTCAAACGGAGCATTGGCATTTTTAATGTGAGTGCCTCCCAAAATGCAAGGCTGGTGCTTGTTGATGTTCATTTCTAGCGGTTTATTCACTTCGAGCGGTTTATTTGGGCAAGGTGATTCCTTGAGCAAGAGATGTCTCTGATATGGGACGCTCAGCGGCATATGTTCATGCGTTTCACCGGGATCCTGTCTTTTTTTTTTCACCTTCGCTTTCGTGTTTGTATTCCCATTGCAGATACGCCTCTGTAGATGGGTTTACTGGTACTGTAAATGATATATATATCAGTTCTTAATTACATCCTGTGCATCTATTTATCGCATCCTGTAGGGCTAGTTTTTGTCGCATCATACTTCTTGTTCTTCCCTTTTTGACTCGATAACAACTATGTTTTCTCCAACTCTCCTTGAAGAGTAAGGACAGCTCCAAAGATACACGTCCAACGACCAACTAGTAAACAATCAGTATCAAGTTTCCATCCAATCACGAGGCTCCACCAGGCTCTAGATTAGGTTAGGTTACTAGGAAACAACCTGGCCGCTATATGCCCCTTTTCTTTCCGACCTAATCAACCGTTTTATGTTGCCATTCAGTAGTAATATAGTGCGATGAACCGGCGTATTAAGCCAATTTCAGAAATAGTAACTGGTGCGCAAGATCCAAATTTGGCGAGCTTCCCTTGAACACTTATTAATGCAAGAGTTTTATGTTATTAATTCTTATATAGTACTCCCTGAAAATATTTGCTTCTGGTAGGTCAAATCCTTTGCTATCCGTCCCGGGGATTCCAATCTTCAAGGCCAAGAACATATTCACTATCTACTCTATCTGCTGAGCGTGGACTCACAGGAGTTTTCTTCAAGTAATTGAATGGATCCGATCCGCTCCCTTGAAATGAGGTAAGTCTGGAAGACTTTGGATATTGGGGTTGAGAACTAGGAGAATATGCCAAGCTTGCGTGATTGTGTTCATGTTGGTGTGATGGTTAGGTTAGGTTTATTACCGGCTTGGGACCAAGTGCTGATACATCCGAGAAGCTACCTAATGTACTTATATGTATGTACGTTATTGTCTTGGGGCCAACTCCTGGGTGTCTGGACGAGCTCACTACGCTTTGGTAGAGGTAGATCCGTGAGCCACAGGAGAGACCAAGAATACAGGTAAAGTAATAAGTATCTACATACAGGACTATGCGTTGTGTACACATAGATGAAACTGACACCGTCTCAAGCACAAGCAACGACACTAAAGTGTGGTTGTTGGTAGCGGGTCGAGACGGAAGCCGTGGCTATGGTGCGCAGCAGCAAATCTCGTTGTCATCTTCTAGTACTACGGCAAACACTATACATTGCCATTTATGAACATGAACGTGAAGTTCTAAATCTATGCTTTGCAAGTAAAACTGGCGCCGTCTCGCACTAAGATGTGGCTGTCCGGCAGCGGGCCGTGATGGAGGCTGTGGCTGTAGTGCGCATCACCAAGTCTCGTCGTCGTTATCCACGCCGACAATGAAAAAGAGTACTTTTGCCCGCTACCTAGAGGAGCAGCGAGACACTCGTTGTGTGCATGTATGTGGCGATTCCCATGGGAATCGGACGGTGCTATGAGGCAGGATTACCTCGATAGTTTTGGATGATGATGGTAAGAGTGCTAATTGCATATATGGGCACTACTCTACAACTGTGAAACATGTATAAGTATAAGCCTCAGAAGTGTACAAACGACTTGTATTGAAGTTGTAAGTACCTGTGAAACACGTATAAGTATAAGCTACATAATAGCGTAAGTACGGGCTTCACAACAATATAAATAAAGTATAAACTCACCCTCAGAAGTGTACAAACGACTGAGGGAGAAAGGACAATAGGTCCCGTATATAACTAAGTACTCGAAACTGCCAAGCCATAGCTAGGCACTCGGATAAACGAAAAGGTAAGATAAATAATATAAGGAAAAGGGGGAAATACGGCCCCCATGGAAGGGTAAACTATAAGATGATGCGAAACGTGTCCCACCTACTCCGGATGCAGAAAGGTGGGGGGCGGTACTCCTTGACCCAAAGTTCTTCCTTCGACACTCCCCTAGTCCCGCACATCGCCATCTCTCATACCCATAAGATCGACAATACGCCTATGAAGCGTCGTTCCCAACGGCTTGGTGAGTATATCCGCCAGATTCTCCTCCGAGGGAACATAATTAATCTTTATTTCCCCACCCTCAACTAGATCCCTCAAAAAGTGAAACCTGATATCGATATGCTTGACTCTCTGGTGAAATTTCGGATTTTCAGAGATGGCGATAGCGCTCTTGTTGTTGGCAAAGAGTTGGGAGGGAAGCGGTGAGGGATATCCGATCTCCGCCATGAAATTATGAACCCACTTGGCTTGTTGCGCCCCTTTCCCATAAGCAATGTATTCTGATTCCGTCGTAGAAAGCGCGACCACATCTTGGTGCTTTGACATCCAGAAAACAGGACCTCCGGCGAGCATGGTAAGGACTCCGGTAACAGAGCGTCGAGTATCAGTGCAGGCTGCATGGTTAGCATTGCAGTATGTCTTTGGCGTAAGTCCCATATCCAACTTCTTGAAAACGATCCCCTTCTCCTTGGTACCAATGATATATCAGCAGAGATGAACTAGGGCGTTCCAGTGAGGAGGTCCGGGATCCTGCGAGAACTGAGCCAGGTCATTCGTTTCAAAAGCGAAATCGGGTCGGCATGCTCCTTGTCCAAATTGGATACCACCAAGGAGCTCGGTGTAAGGCTTGTCCTCCATGTAATGGCGATCTGACTCGGATTTTGGCGACATGTCTTTGGTAAGTTTGAGCCCAGGAGGATAAGGCGTTGCCTTTGGCTGCAAATCCTGAAGACCGAACCTAGTGAACAGCTGGTCCCAGTACGCTGGCATCAAGAGCATTGCTGTTCCAGATTCCCTGTCATGTCTAACCGCATACCCAAAGCGAACTGTACCGTATCCGTCTCTTTGATTCGATAACAGTCTCCTATCTCCTCCTTCGCTCTGGCCATCTCCTCCTTCGATGAGGAGCCACCAAGAGTATCATCAGTATAGGTACCAGTCATGGTCTCACCGATGTCCGACCTTCTCGTTCTGACGCACTGGTCTGCTTGCGATCTCTGGTACCCAAGATCCTTGTATGTTGCATCGAGGAGCTTCCACCAGTTTCTCCCAGCCTGCATAGACCCATAAAGCGAGTTCTTCATTCGCATTACCTGCCCGGTACCTCTACCTTCGAAACCTTCAGGAGGTCGGATGTACATCTCTTCCTCCATGTCAGCATTGAGGTATGCAGATGCGAAGTCGATCTGCCATATGAAGTAACCTAGGGAGATCCATACTGCAATAAGGATACGGAGAGATTCGAACCGTAAGACCGCAGCAAATACTTCAAAAAAATCTCTCCCCTCAACCTGTGAACCTCTGTTAACTACCAAGCGAGCCTTTTCGTCGACAATGTCTCCTGACCCGTTGAGCTTTTGTGCAAAAACCCATAATGGGTTCAGAATAGTTGCCCCCGAGGGAGGGTCCTGGAGAGGGCTGAAAACCTTGAATTCCTCCATCCATTGTATTTCTTTCTGGATGGCTGGTGCCCAACGATCCAAATCCTCCATAGCTTTTGAGTAAGACTTTGGTACAGGCGGGAGTCCCACCGCTGTCAACGCTATGTTGAACTGGTCGTCAATTTCGGTCAGTAGATTTTCGGTAAGTGCAGAGAAGTTCGCTCGTGGTCTTCTTGAGTCTGTAGCCCATTCGATTCGAGCTTTGCTGCTTTCTTCCTCTCTGAGTTCAGACTCATAGCTTGCCTTGGCAATTGCTGAAGGAGTTCTATTGCGGGATGAACGGCAAAGTTGTGGCAGTGACTGAGGTACAAGAATTTGATCGGGATATTGGAGATCACGGATTCGGAGATATTAGAGTTACCTTCGGCATCAGTTGTGTTGATGTCATCGAGATGTTGACTTTCCAATCCAACTTCTCCGTCGCTCTCATCTCCCCTCTCCCCCGCAACTGAGGCCAAAGAACGACGCACCCTCTCGTCAAAAGAAACATCCCGACTCGTAACAACTCTTCCTGACGGTGTATACAGCACATAGACCCCTCTTTTGCCATAGCCAATAATTTGGCCTGAGAATCCTCGTGGGTCAAGCTTACCTGGAGTTCCATTGACTATGGTACCCCAAGCTACAGCGCCCCATGGACGGAGGTGAGAGACATCCATCTTCTTGCCATACCAGAGTTCAGCGGGAATCTGATGACCGGTTCTAGCTGCTGGAAGGAGGTTTTCAGTATAAACCACGTATGCACAGGCATATGTCCAGAGATAAGGGGGTAGGCCGGACTCATAGAGAATTGTGCGCACGTGGTCAAAAGTGACGCCATGCTTTCGCTCTACTAGACCATTCGCCGCGGATGAGTATGCCGGGGTTACCTCAAGTTTCACCCCCGTTTCCTCTGCCCATTTCAACCAAGGCCCACTGCTAAACTCCTTTCCGCCATCCACCCTGACGTACAACAACCTCTTCCCAGTCTCGTTCTCGGCAAGAGCCTTGTATTTCTCTAATGCTGCCAGTGTAGAGGTGGATTCCTTGTTCATCAGATAGAAGTCCTTCATCATTGCTGAACACCCATCGACGATCAGCATAGAGTAGAAAAATCCTCCTAATGCCCGAGTGCACATCGGTCCTGTGAGGTTGATATGAACTCTCTCCAGTATCCTTGATTCCATATCCATCTTTCCATCGAAAGGTCTGCGCTTCGCCTGGCCAATATGGCATGGATTGCATTCGGGTGGTTTGACGTTCGGATCTCCCACCACTTTTAAGCCGTTAAGAATGTTCTTCTCCAGCGCAAGCCGGATTCTTGTCAACCCTGCATGGCCGAAACATCGATGCCATCCCTCAATGTCCACTGGCTTATCCAGGGTTCTCGATTTGACGATCAAGGCTGACGTCTCCTTTTCCTGTAGGTGATAAAGGCCACCGTGTCTATACCCTGTCAGAATATGGGCTCCAGATGCAGAGAAGAATTTCGCTGTCCGTTTCTCACATACGGTAGTCATCCCTTTGTCACATAGTTTGGAGATGGATACTAGGTCTGAGGTTACGGATGGGGAATGAAGCGCCTCCTCAAAGGTGATTGTGATTATCTTTCCTTCGTGCATAAAGGATTTCTGAGCCTTTCCATAGCCTACTATCTTCAGGGCTGTTGACGCCTCGGAAGATCTGCTCAAGCGCGAGCATGGTGTATAGGTAAGGAAGTCTGATCGCTTCCTGAAGAAGTGGTCTGAGGCACCCGAGTTGGCAAATGTTTCATTCCCGGCGTAATGTTGGGTCAACTCCCCTACTGAGACTGAGTTGGAATCTGTAGCATTTGCAGCAGGCGGAGTTTCCTTCTTCCCCTTCCACCAAGGAGGATATTGGCCTTCTTTTCCTCCACCCCTCCTAAAGCAGTCCTCTGCAAGATGTCCCTCCCTCAAGCAGTTAGGGTTAGTACACTTCTTTCCATTTCCGTTTCCTCTTGATCCTGATCCTCCGACAGTAACAGCAGCAAGCTGACGCTCGAGGTGCTCAATCCTAGTCTGGAGAGCAATGTTTGCCTGCGGGAGTCTGTTCCCCGATATGGCGGCATCAGGACAAGATTCCGTACACGAATACTGAAAGATGATCTGTTGTATTACTGATGCCGACGTAGCATAAGAGGTTGGGTTAGCAGTGATATTTTGGATAATGGTGTCAAAGGGTAGAGTTGGGAAAGCCGCCAGGATAATGGCCTTGAAAACCTTGTCAGATACGTTGTTCCCTCCCTCTATCGCTTCCCTTCTCAATTCTCTGAAAGTCTTGAAGAAGGTGTCAATGGGTTCATGATCACGGAAGACATGGCTCCTGAGACGACGATCCGAGAGGATCTTCTTCATCTCATCCGACTTCCCAAATTCCATCTTTAAGGCTTCAAAGACCTTGTACGCATTCATCTTGTCAACAGTAGGCACAAGAGATGGCAGGTCAAGGACATAGGCCTCAATCATACCTCTTGCCCGGTCATTACGAAACGTCCATTCATCCCTGGATGGGTTTGTGGAGTATACTGGGGTTGGAGTGACAGTCGTACCAGGAGCATTCAGTGGTAGTTGAACAATGGGGGGGATACTGATAGTTCCATCTATGTATCCGATTAGCCCCTGTCCTTTCAATGCGACTTGGATTTTTTGTTCTATCGGTGCCCAAGCTAGTCGAATCCCATCGAACTTTTGGTCCTCAGGGATGTCGGGTAAGGGGGGCAGTATCGCCCCGTTGCTAGCCATTTTATAGTTTCGTGTAGTAGTAGTCGCTTAATTGAAAGGTGTATAAATCAAATGTGTTTAACAGTGATAGGCGGGGCCCATAACCTGTGAAACACGTATAAGTATAAGCTACATAATAGCGTAAGTACGGGCTTCACAACAATATAAATAAAGTATAAACTCACCCTCAGAAGTGTACAAACGACTGAGGGAGAAAGGACAATAGGTCCCGTATATAACTAAGTACTCGAAACTGCCAAGCCATAGCTAGGCACTCGGATAAACGAAAAGGTAAGATAAATAATATAAGGAAAAGGGGGAAATACGGCCCCCACGGAAGGGTAAACTATAAGATGATGCGAAACATGTCCCACCTACTCCAGATGCAGAAAGGCGGGGGGCGGGACTCCTTGACCCAAAGTTCTTCCTTCGACAACAACAACTGTTCTATTTGCACATGAAGACATTTACGATTGGGCTGCCTTGCCACAACCAAACTACGGCTCCGATGGAAAAGCAACGAGTGGAGACTCAGCGGGCCAAGCTACGCACACTGTTGGCTAGTTGCCAAATGAATTTTATTGCGCACCTTGCAGTAAAAGGTGATGAGTGACAACAGCACGAAGCTTGGACCGATATGGAGGATGTGATTAGTGGTCTACAGATGTGTACTCAAACACTCACTATGACTTCGACTGGTCATCGCATATCATCAAACATCACTGCTAGGAATATCAACGAAACGGAAAGTAAACATTGTAAGTACTCACCTCCCTAAAGTGTTTCTGAAGTTGCTAATCGAATGACACAGTCAACAATAAGTCCGGTAAATCAACAACGTGCGCAGCCACAATGCGAGCAATCCAATTTGGAAAAGGGAGTCGAGCAAGGCTTCTGGTCGATATGCCAGTGGTGCCAGTGGAAACGGGGAATCCAGCTACTTCGCTGTTCATGGGTGTATTTTAAAATATCTGACCAGTCTAGATGGTAAGCTTTGCCAAAAGAAGGTAAAAACCACAATAGTCCGTATTTATAGATGTGAGGTTTCTTCAGATTATTCTATTTGGCAACCCGGTTGGACCTATACATCTGCAAAACCTGGGTTTTGATGAAAGCAGTTCTATTCAGTTGCTATTCAGTCCAAAGCATCTCAGAGCAAGGGTACTCGCTGTAGAGCGCTCTGAGCTGCTCTGGGTTGCTTTGGCAGCTTTGACAGCTTTGGAGCGCTCCAGAGTGCTCCAGAGCAGCCAAAGCTCGTCCCAGGTTTTGCAGATGTAGTTTTTAAAAAAAATTTAAAGAAGTACCTCGGAAATACCTTAAACGTGCCCAGATTTCCACCGGATTTGACACATAGAGGGGATAGTACCCTAGTAAACTTTCTATCTACTTTATAGAGCCATTAAATACCTTCTTAAAGCCCTCCGGCATGAAGAACTGTTTTGCACAGAGATTTTTAAAAGATCAGTCACATCAAAATCACGGTCTGCCATATATTTGATGGCGGGGAGCTTGTCACGCAGAAGTCACAAATCTGCTTCAACTCCCTCTAGAACACTATTTTCCCTTTGTATCGTCTCGGAGAAGAGCTCCGATACAC
This sequence comes from Rhodocollybia butyracea, assembly GCA_015501585.1. Taxonomy (NCBI): domain Eukaryota; kingdom Fungi; phylum Basidiomycota; class Agaricomycetes; order Agaricales; family Omphalotaceae; genus Rhodocollybia; species Rhodocollybia butyracea. The sequence continues at coordinate 21,417 of JADNRY010000581.1, forward strand.
TTGATGCTATATTTACACCTACCACAAACTTTTCCTCTTGTTCATATCATATGTAGAAGTTGAAATACTTGATTTTCAAGAAAAAAAATACATACTCCGCATAGAAAAGAAGTTGCGAAACAAGTATCCACTCATATTTGACAGAAAAAAGACTGATATGTTATGGAATAGATACTCATACTTTAATTCCGAAGCATACTTACGATAATTTGTGAGCGGAAAATGCTCTTAAAAAGGCGTTTTAAAAAACTCTGTGCATTTCATCATTTTTTAAAATTGATGGGCATGATAGTACTTTGGGTTTCTTTTCAGTGGGGTTGCCGCTCGGCCCTGCTCCGTTGTATCACGGAGTGACGGCAACTTAAATTTTACTTAATTACTGTTTGTATAAATGCCGGGAGGTCAGAAACGCCCTCTCCCAATCGGGAAGTATGGTTCCGGTGTAAACCATACTTCCCGATTGGGAGAGGGTGTTTCTGTTTCCAAATGCTCAGCCTCAAGTTTATGGGAGAGCTTGAGCTTTCATGACCCCGCCGAAAAAATATTATTATTAAATCTATGGCAAAGTCACGCCGTTCCGGTGGCTGTGCTATTTGTTGTGGCCACCGCAAAGCTGTTGCGGTGGCCACAACACATCTTCTGACATGAACGCCAAGATGTGCAAGCCTAGTGACCACTATGACTCAGAAGACAAAATGATAGGTGCACTGTGGCTGTGCTATTTATTGTAGCCACTGCAAAGCTGGGATTGCGGTCACCACAATAAATAGCACAGCTACCGGGAATGCATTTGCGCTATAACTGGTTGGCGCGGTCAAGCTTGTAATGCCACTTGCATGCTGTTGTATACCCTGTTGGGTATAACTGCATAGAGTACTCAGTAGATCAGATCTTAAAGGTCACCGTTGATGCGGAGTGCCCAGATCTTCAAGGTCGCCGCTTAATTCTGAGTTTACATAATTTATTATAATGTTACACATAGGACCTTTTAGGCCATCCTCGCGGCGCAGTCCGGCCACTGGCAATCGGGTTGCTAAATAACAAAGGGGTTGCTGCACTGGCAACCGGGTTGCCAAATAGAATTATCCGGTTTGTTTGTACCTGGGTGGACGATGGTCCTTCCGCCTCGACTCTGCTTTAACCTCTGAAGAATCTACGACCCTCATCAACGACTCATGCACTCTGAATGCTCCAAAAACAACTCTGAATCTCTGAACCTCCCGGTGGAACTAGATTCATAGGTATGAGTTGTTACCCCAGATATTTCTGACTGTTGTCGCTCTTGAGGATGCACTAAAAAAGGTCCTGCGATCGCCTCTTTACATGCTCTCGGGACAGTTCATCGCTGTTCAAACACCAACGGAGAGTTGGTTTCACTTGGGCCCATATAAGGGAGGCTCAATTCTGGGTCCTGCTGTCTTTCAAGTAGAAGAAGGATGAGCGAAATCCACCAAAAAACTCCACCAACTATGACTCCAATCAGAGGAAGAACTGAAACTTCGCAATGTTCAAGTTCACAGTCGGTTTCAAAGGATAATCAATAATCGGTAACGAGCGGGAATCGAATCGCACACACACCTAAAACCGTTGCTGATAATCGATTGCCGATATTTCCTAGAACTCCAGGTGTAATTTGCGCGGTTATTGCTATCAACGAGTGTTATATTTTGACTGAAAAAATATACCGAGAAAGTGTTTATGACGAAGTATCATTGTCCCTTGAATCCAATATCATACCAGAACCAGGCCACAAGCCATGGTGTGACCTATGGAATCCTCCGCTATGCGCAAAGTCTCCGAGCCCCGCGAGAAGAAACTCCTGGCTTTGACCTCTAAAGAACTAAGGATCTAAAGTCCAATAGGGTAAGGGGAAGCTGATTGGAGGCCAATGGAGTAAGGAATATCGGCTATCCTTTGTTCAGCTTGACCTATGTTGAAGCAGCTTTATAACAATCTTGCTAACCAGGGCTACCAATAGATTTGCAGTGCAAGTATTTTGGAGTTGAATGAGGGCGGAAAGGGACACGAAGGACCTAGGAATTTCGGGAAGAATTGTAGACGATGGAAACACAGGATAAGGCCAAAGGCAAGCTGAAGAAGTTTGAAGTGTGACCAGAAGACAAGAGGACAGTCTCCTGAACTGGTTCCAGGTTGAGGTAGTAATTGATTCAAACTGAACCGGACTCACTTTTGGTTTCTTGCCTATCACAAGACGGTTGTAACTATTATCGCCAGTGCTTCAACGTGACCCTGAACTGATGCCATCTCCTCTTCCACTTGCTGCAGCTTTTCGCTTGCGAATTACAGTGGTTTTGCGACGCCCGGTGGTCCGGGTATTCCATAGAAGAACACGAACAACGTGGTAGAAGACAAGCGTTATCAACACGTGGCCGAGATACGCCTTGAACACGCCCAAAACACACCTATCTGAGCTATCTTCATAGCTGTTTTACTCAATTGTTGAATGCAAGTGGCAAGAATAGAGCTGTTGAACTTTCCACGCGCTGTACGCGTGTAAGCTGTGGGGCAGATACAAATACAGTCACCGGTCCTCCGCAAATATCTTCTCGTCCCAACTCTTTCAAGCCCAAGCCACAATGAGCACGGAGGAGATCTGGCATCGTCGTCGGCGGAAAACCCGACATCGATGTTACTGTTCTATGTGTATTCACAGCGACTCCGAGTCTGATGCCGAGAGTTCTACCTTCGAGGACGAGGTTGGTTTGATCCGGGTTAGCTTGTCTCGAGCTCATTTTGACTTGCCACCTCCATAGGATGCTCATACCTTACAACGTCATCCACGCCGACGCCAATCAGCTCGACATTGTCGTAACTGTTTACGACCAAGCAACGCACTCAGTGATGACGAGGCGGATTTACAAGTATGTCCCTTTCCAAGAACATCTCGGTTGAGTACTTACTTTCCTGGACAGCCTCGCAACCACGCTCCGAACGTCACTTTTCTGCCAGCAAACAAGACTACCGTCTCTGGTGGAACTAATAGCGCCGTTGGGAGAGATCAGACAATTATCTACAACAACAATTTGTTCAATTTCGGAGAGAATCCAAACAATGCACTTGCATTTTTCATGTTAGTGCCTCCCAAATTGCGAGTCTGGCCCTTGTTGACGCTCAGTTCTAGCGGCTTCACTTCTGGCGGTTTATTTGGGCAAGGTGATTCCTTGAGCAGGAGATGTCTCTGATATGGGACGCTCAGCGGCGTATGTTCATGCGTTTCACCGGGGCCGTGTCTTTTTTTTTCTTCTTGTTGTGTTAAAATTCCATTGCAGATACGTCTCCGTATATGGGTCCATTGTCACTATGTATTGCCATGTCAATTTTGTTGCCGTGATTTTCCTCGATTAATTATCAATATTATTATCATTTATTGCATCCTACTTCTAGAGTTCCTCTTCCCTTTTTGACTCGATAATACTTCTCCAACTCGCCTAGAAGAGTGAGGACGCTCCAGAGATGCGTGTCCAATAGCCAATCAGTAAACAATCAGTATGAAGTCTTGCGGGTTCCGTCTCCTGTGAAAGTTTCCCGTCCTTTATTCTTCTTCGGGGTGATCCTGTTTTTACCTCTCTCAGGCTACTGTTATGTACTCAAACACTCACTATGACTTCAACTGGTAATCACATAAGTAGTATCAAACATTGCTAGTGATATCAACGAAACGGAAAGTAAGTACTCACCTGCCTAAAGCGTTTCTGAAGTTGATAACCGAATGACACAGTCAACCATAAGTCCAGTGAATCAACCAATCAACGATGTGCGCAGTGGATATGCAAACAACCCAACTTGAAAGAGGGAGTCGAGCAAGGCTTCTGGTCGATAGAAATAGGGCGATGAAAATAGGGAATCCAGCTACTTTGCTGTTCATGGGTTTATATTAGAACTATCCGACCACTCTAGACGGTAAGCTTTGCTAAAAGAAGGTAAAAACCACAAGAGTCCGTATTCTTAGATGTGAGGCTTCTTCACAACTACTTTCGCCTCGAATTTGCTTCAACCTCCGCAGAATTTGCGGCTCTATGCTTCAAAAGCAACTCCGAATCTGTGAAGCCCCCAGTGGAACTAGATTCATAGGCACGAGTTGTCACCCCAAATCTGACTGTTGTTAGCCTTAAGGATGCATCATAATTCCGTAAAAAAAAAAAAAAAAAAAAAAAAAGTCCTCCGATCCACTCTTTACGCGCTCTCGGGACAGTTCATCGCTGAACAGATCGATGGCTCTGCTTGGGCCCATATGGGGGAATCTCCATTGTCTTTTCTTCATGCAAAGTAGAAGAAGGATGAGCGAAATCGCACCAAAAACTCTACCAACTATGGCTCCAATCAGCGGAAGACCTGAAGCTTTGCAGTGTTCAAGTTCACAGTCGGTTTCAAAGGATGATTGGTATTCGATAACGAGCCCAAACTCGAAGCGCGCACGCACAACCGTGGGTGATAATTGATTGCAATATTTCCTAGGATTCCGGTCTGCACGGTTCTTGCTGTCGACTAGTGTTATATTACAGTGACTGAAGTATATACCGATGACAAAGTAGCATTATCCCTTGGGTCCGATATCATATACTCCTGGCTTTGATGTCTAAAGTCCAACAGGGTGGGAGGAAGGCCGATGGAGTAAGGAATATTGGCTAGCCTTTGTTCCGCTTGATCTATGTTGAACTTCCAGCAGCTTTACTGTATAACAATCTTGCCAACCAGGTCTACCAATAGATTTGCAGTACGAGCATTTTGGAGTTGAACAAGGGCGTAAGGGGACATGAAGGACCTAGAAGTTTCTGGAAGAATTGTAGACGACAGAAACACAAGACGAGGCCAAAGACGAGGCCAAAGAAGTTTGAAGTGTGACCAGAAGACAACAGCCGGTTCCAGGCTGAGGTAGTAATTGATTTAATCATCAGCCACGGACTGAAAAACGTTAACCAGCATCTTGCCTTCAGCTAAGGCGAAGAGATATACAAAAATTTGAATTGAACCAGACTCACTTCTGGCGTCTTCAAACACCTATCGCAAGATGGATATAACTATCATCGCCAGTGTTTCAATGTCACCCTGAACCGATACCATCTCCTCTTCCCCTTGCTGCAGCTTTTTGCTCGCGAACTTCAGCAATTTTGCGACGCCCGGTGGTCCAAGGAACACGAACAACGTGGGAGAAGACAAAGCGTTGAATATACCTGATCAACACGTGGCCGAGATACGCCTTGAACATACCCAAAACACACCTATCTGAGCTATCTTCTTAGCTGTTCCACTTTACTCAATTGTTGAATGCAAATGCTCGGGGCAAGAATAGAGCTGTTAACGAAGCAGTTGTTGAACTTTCCGCGCGCGCTGTACGTGGGTAGGAAGGCTGTGTTGGGCAAATGGTATCAATACTCCGAGCAAACATGCTCCTATCGTCGTCACTCTTTTGAATCCTCTGCGCAATGAGCGCGGAGGAGAGTTGGCATCGTTGTCGCTGGAAAAATCCACCTCGGCATCACTGTTCCATGTGTGTTTATAGCGACTCTGAATCTGATGCCGAGGGTTCTACCTTCGAGGACGAGGTTGGTTTGATCCAAGATTAGTCTCTCTCGAGCTCGTTCTAACGCCACATCCCTAGGATGTTCGTACTTCACAGCGTCATCCGCACCGACGGCAGTCATATCATCGTTGTCAAAATTGTTTACGGCCAAACAACGCATCCAGTGATGACGAGTCGGATTTAGAGGTATGCCGCTTCCCAAGAACATTTCGGTTGAGTACTTACTCTCCTGGACAGCCTCACAACCACTCTCCGAACGTCACTTTTATGCCAGCAAACAACACTACCGTCTCTGCTGGAGTTAATAGCGCCGTTGGGAGAGATCAGATAACTATCCACAACAACACCTACAACCTTTTCGGAGAGAACTCCAGCAGTGCACTTGCATTTTCCATGTGAGTTCTTCCCAAATTGCGAGCCTGCCGCTTGTTGATGTTCAGTTCTAGCGGCTTCACTTCTGGCGGTTTATTTGGGCAAGGTGATTCCTTGAGCAGGAGATGTCTCTGATACGGGACGCTCAGCGGCGTATGTTCATGCGTTTCACCGGGGCCGTGTCTTTTCTGTTTTAATTAACCACTATCAGGAGGTTCCCATTGCAGATACGTCTCCGTATATGGGTTTATCGCAGTCTCACAGATCCCTGCGATCATGTAAGGCAGACAAGGATTTCCTCAATTAATTAATTTATCAGTATTATTATTTATCGCATCCTACTTCTCGTGTTTCTCTTCCCTTTTCGACTCAATAACAACTCTGTTTCCTTAACCTAACCTAACCTAACCTTCAGTTCACGTTGAAGAGCGAGGGCACTCCAGAGATGCGTGTCCAACAGCCAATCAGTCTTGCCGTTTCTGTCTGGACCACTCTCTACCAAGCTCTTGGAGACAACCTGGCCGTTGTATCCCTTTTCTTTCCGTTCTAATTACTCATGTTATAGTAGTGCGATGAACCAGCATATTAAACCGATTTTACCGAGTAAGATCCAAGGTATCCTTTTTAATGCGAGAGTTTTGTGTCAAGTCGCTCTTCATTCACGTCTCTGTTGTCTGGGTAATTTCCGGTTGCTTGAAATCTTTCGCTATCTGTTCCGGGGTTTCAAATGTTGGGACCAGAACATTTTTACCGTCTACTCCATGTGCTAGAGCAACCCGCAAGAGTTTCTTCAACACTCTCTTGAAATCAGGTAGGTCTGGAACTTGAAGGCTTCAGATATTGGGGTCGAGAACTGGGAGAACATACTAAGCTTGCATTCGTGTTCGTGTTTGTGTGACGGAATTTGGGTCTTACCCAATAACAAACAAGTTCCCATTAGCGATAACTTCTAATCGCGAAGTGACGTTGAAGGTAGGCCGCTTTGGCATACATTCAAGGCATCAGAATTGGCGCATTTGCAACGCACTTGAAGGAAAGTCATTCATGAACAGTCTATTAATCATGCGAGGGGGCTCCCTCGTATTACTCGGAGTCTACTTACATCGGCAGTCAAGTATTATCCTACTGCACGCCGTTCTTCCCGGAAACAATTTCTATGCTCAAGCCTCCCTCATACAAAATTCGTAGCGGCTTATAAACTTTCACATCGACCTCTCACCAAGTAAACTTTAGAAAGACAGACCATATAGAGGCTCTTCCGATGGCTAACATTACCGTAGGCTGGTCCGAACCAGGTTTAAACGACCGTGACTGGATCATCGCAAGAAAAGTGTGGTCATGAAACATCTGCTTGAATCGGGAAGTTAGATGAAGACTACATAATCTTGGAAAGGAAGATAGACGGGAATCGGTGCTGTAGGGTCGCGATGAAGTGTGAAGTGACTGGACTTTGTTGGTGTCTTTGTGGGAGTTGTCAGCAATTTCGAGACGGAGTAGAGATAACACGACTCCAAGGGCTGTAATAAGGTCCAAATCGGAAAGAGTGTAGCCACGGACTTCACGTTTGAGTGGTTATAGTTGCCAAAATCTTTAGACTATTTATACAAATTCAGAGATTGGATGGGCTGTTGTCCAAACGGATCCGTGCGTTCTGAATGAAGAGGTATGTTGAACTCCCCAATCACATCCAAGCCTTTATACATCAGCAACGAGCCCCCTCCATGGCAAAAAACTTCTCCTCATTCGACTCCTGGACCCCCTCCACTGATTTCCACATCTTCTTGTAGCCAGATTCCAGCGTCGCGATGGGTAGCCAAACGCCATTTGAAGCTTGAAGAACCCTAAGATCCTTCGGCGCAGGCACCATCTGGCGGTTCAAGTCGAGGATGTCGAAGAACCAGTTGAACAGAAAGTCGTTCCATGTTGCGGACATAGGCCACAAGCGAACGATACAACATGGCTCGTGGGTGCACGGATCATTTAGATCGATGTATAGGACGTTCGGGTTGTCAGGTTGTGGTGGAAGGTCATAGGTTGGATCCACTGGCCTGGCAGCGGAACAGTCAAGTGGAAGATCCCGACCCCGACCGTATGGCGCAGACCGGGACTGCGAAAACATTGAATATTTAGTAAATTGACGTCGAAAGCAACTAAGTAGATGGATACCTTGCTTGACTAGTGAGATGGGTGATGATCAGCAACGTAATATAGTTGTGAATCTAAGACCGTACCTTTGTAGCTCTCTTCCTAGTATTCGGTGAGATAGAAGACTGCGATATATTGAGCTAGCAATAACGATGAAGGAGACAAATACTTTGGAAGCCTTTACGCTAGTAGAAGCAGTCGAAGATTCGGCAGCGGTAGTGGCAGTACTACGCATGCGAGAAGCTGGAGTTTTGCGGTTTCGGCCTACAGTGCTCATTAGGTTCGAACTGAAAGGGATGTGGACTGATGCAAAGTTCTGAGAGAACGACCACGTGATACTCATGTGATACTTTGATCTCACGGCACGGCAAGGTTCGCTCCCACCGTTTAGTTTTGAAAAAATACGATGCAGTAGAGTTCTCAAGCAGGTAAGAAAACTCATCGGGAGGGAGGAGACAGTGGTTGGATGTTAGACAATGTCATGATTTGTTGCGCCTAGCACGCCGGACCTAGTAGTCTCGGGAATCCAGACCATCTTTGTACGCCGGACCAAAACTTGAATAAGCTCGAAGGTAAGATACTATTAAGTACCTGAGTAGATAATATAAAGTCTGTACAGGTGAGCCGTATAGCACTTAGTAGCTGTAGGCATGTAGGTCTGTAGTGGTACTGGAACGGTTGGAACTTTCTTGGTGATTTTACATCCTTTTTGTCAAAATTGCTGCTTTTGCACTCGGTCGGTCGGCAAAATTGCTACGAGGTTGCTACAGACTGCTACGGGGGACGGTATCCGCCACTCCTGCTACTATACACATGGCAATATGATAAGTACATCCTTTCAACAATGTCAAATCCTGCTTGCCACAAACCCTTCTTCCTTTGGTTCTGACTTCTTGCCCGTAGATCTGGCATAGACTATATCACACTTGCACGCCATTCGTTCCGGAAATCACCACTCTCAAACCCGCCTCATCCAAAATCCGCAGCGGTTCATAAACATCCGCATCAACCTCTCGCCAGCCAAACTTGAGAACAACGGACCGTATACTAGTTTTGCCGATGGCTAACATCGCCGCAGACAGAGCCGAACCACGCTGAAACCACCGTGACTGAATCATCCTAATAAAACCATGGTCATCAAATGTCTGGCTGAGCTGGGAAGCCAGACGAAGACTGTGCAGTTTTGGAACGAGGGAGGTAGACTTAGATTGGTGCTGTAGGCTCGATATGAGGTGCGAAGTGATTGGACTCCTCTGGTTCCTTCGACGTGAAAACGCGTCATCAATTTCAAGATGGAGTAGAAATGGCATGACTCGAAGGGCTGCAATAAGGTCCAGATCAGAGAGAGCTAGACCACAAAGGGTGAATGTGGTAAGCACACAAGATGATCTCGATACAAAAGAAAGAAAAACATCCCCCGGCCAGGCGGTAGGCTCCTTAGCATTTTGTGGACGTTTCACGTGAAGTACATTCAAGGATGGAAAGTCAAAGGAGAGCAACACCATTTCTGCCAAGCATAATCTATCAATTTTTTCCTGGACCGCAAGGGATGTGATGTTACGCCATGCGCCCTGTTGTGATAAATGCTCGGACTGTTGATGCCCTAGATCCAGCGTGAGAGAATTCACAGAAGGGCAGCTTCGAAGAGCTTCTGCCAACTCTTTTGATACTGCCGACCCCATACTAAGACCGAGATGGTTTAGTTGATCATACGGGACCTTGGATACCGGTACTTGGTTGGTGTAAAGCGCAGAAAGTCTGGGCGAATGTTCAAAGCGATCCAAAACAAGAGAGTCGACTCCCCTGTTTGGACCACTAAGTTCCAGTTCTACAAGCGAAGGAAATTGCAACTGCGAGAGTATTTTATGGTCCTCGAACGAGTGAGATCCTCGGTACTCAAATTTTTTCCAGCGCTGAGCATGCCGTGTAAGGTAGGCCAGGGAAGAAAGGACCGTTTTCTGATAAGCTATCAACACGGGGCCCCGTATATCCAGCGTAAGGCTCAGCGGCCAATTGCCCGACCTGTGCAAATATCGAGCAACAGTAACAATGAAACCAGCCTGAGTTTGCGCTTGATCCGGGGTAGCAGTGTAGATCTCCACTACTAAGTTGGCCCACAAAATAGGTGACGACAACGCAACTTCACGCCATCGATAGCAAACGGAGCTGATTGCCATCGTAGGGAGGTAAGTAATGGCGGGAGTTGTGAATTTGGTAGGGGGTTTTTCGTCTGACAACCATGGGTAGCTCTGGAGAATATTTTCCTCGCACGCATGCTCGAAAATATTCAGCAAGATTTCATTTGACAGCCTCCGCATTGGGGACAGCAAAGCGCGTAGCTGGGCCCGCTGTGTCTCTAGTCGCTCTTTTTGCGCCTGGACCAGCATGAGCTCGTTCTGGATACGAATGATCTCGGAATTGTGTTCTCTGATATCTTTATCTGCTAGTTCCAAGATCCCCTTGAGCTCTTCTGCTCGTTCTGGGGAAACTACAGCTGGTCCATATTCCGATCGAAGTGCGTTTTCCATTTCAGCTAGTTCCACGGAGCTGAGGTTTACCCGTATGTTCAAAACTTTTGTTTGGCACGAACAAGATGAGGCCATCTGGAAAAGGAGAAAGTAAGAATATGATCTATATGAACAAAGAGCTGCAAGATTCACCGCTACTGGGGCTAGAATTGACAGTTTGAGCGAGAGCGCAGACGAAGAGCAAGCCTCGAGGCAAATGGCAGACACGTGTAAGGATCCAAGCTTAGTCTCGTGGAACTTTAAGAATAGGTATAAGAGTAACAGCCGTTACACCGGTTGAACTAAAAGATTCAAGAAGTAGTAGTCACATCATGATACTATCAACAAAGGAAACACCAGTATTATGCAACACAGATCAAGTATATCACACCTGTACACCATTCGTCCCAGAAACCACTACTCTTAAGCCCCTCTCATCCAAAATTCTTAGCGGTCCATAAACATCCGCGTGGACCTCTCGCCAGCCAAACCTGAGAACAACGGACCGTATACTAGCTCTGCCGATGCCTAACATCGCCGCAGACAGTTCCGAACCAGGCTTAAACCACCGTGACTGGATCATTGTAACAAAACCATGGTCATCAAACGCTTCGCTGAACGAAGCTAGGCGAAGACTATGTAGTTTTGGAACAAGGCCCGGGGAGATAGACCTAGATTTGTGCTGTAGGCTCGATATGAGGTGCGAAGTGATTGGACTCCTCTGGTCCCTTCGACGTGGAAACGCGTCATCGATTTCAAGATGGAGTAGAAGTGGCATGACTCGGAGGGCTGCAATAAGGTCCAGATCGGAGAGAGATAGACCATGGAGGGTGAATGTGGTAAGCACACAAGATGATCTCGATACGAAAGAAATAAAAGCATCCCCTGGCCAGGCCGTAGGCTCTTTGGCATTTTGTGGACATTTCACATGAAGTACATTCAAGGAAGGAAAGTCAAAGGAGGAAAACACCATTTTTGAGCATAAATTATCATTTTTTTCCTGTATGACAAGTGATGTGATTTTGTGCCATTTACCCTGTGTTGTTAATGGATGCGCAGATTCAGTCTGTTGAAGCCCGAGGTCCAATTTGAGAGAATTCACAGAAGGACAGCTGCGAAGAGCTTCTGCCAACTCTCTTGATGATGCCGACCCCATCCCCATACTAAGACTGAGATGATTCAGTTGATCATATGGCACCTTGGATATCGGTACTTGGTTGGTGTAAAGTGCAGAAAGCCTTGGCGAATATTCGAAGCGATCCAAATCATCAGAGTCGACCCCAGTGTCTAAACCGCCCAACTTCAGTTCTATAAGCGAAGGGAATTTCAGCTGCGAGAGTATATCATTGAACTCCAATGAGTACGACCCATGATACTCAAAGGTTTTCCAGCGCTCAGCATGCAGTGAAAGGTAGAGGGGAGGAAACCGCATTTTGTAAAAGGTGCCCCGTATATCCAGTGTAAGGTTGAGTGGCCATTTACCCGACCTTTCCAGATATCGGGTAACAGTATCAACAAACCCACCCTGAGCTTCCCTTTGTTCCAACGTAGCAGTGTGCGCCTCCACCACGAAGTTGGCCCACAAACTAGGTGACGAAAGCGCAAGATCACGCCATCGAGAGCATACGGAGCCGATTGCCATTGTAGGAAGGTAAGTAATGGCCGGAGTTGTGAATTTGGTAGGTGGTTGTTCATCTGAGAACCATGGGTAGCTCTGGATAATATTTTCCCCACACACATACTCGAAGATATTCAGCAAGATTTCGTTCGACAGCTTCCGCATCGGGGACAGAAAAGCACGTAGCTTGGCCCGGTGGGTCTGGAGTCGCTCTTTTTGCACCTGAACGAGCATGAGCGCGCTTTGGATACGGACCATCTCGGAATCGTGTTCTCTGATATCTTTATCCACTAGATTCAACATCTCCTTGAGCTCTTCTGCTCGTTCTGGAGAAATTATAAATGGTCCAGATTCCGACCGAAGTTCGTTGTCCATCTCGGCTAGTAGTTCCATGGAGCTGATTGGTACCCGTATTTTCAAAGTCTTTGTTTGGCACGAACAAGATGAGACCATCTGGAATGGGAAAGTAAGGATATGAGATATAGGAACAAAAAGTTGCCAGAAGCAGCCAGATTCATTCACCGCTATTAGGACTATAGTAATTGGCAGCTTCAGTGAGAGACTAAGAACAAGCCAAGTCGAGGCAAATGTCAGACACGTGTTGGCCCCTTTATTTACATCCACCTCCTACTCATATATTTATTCCCTTGTAAGGTCTCGGGCAACTTTAAGAATATGTGTAAGAGTAACGGAACTGAAAGGGATACTATTCGTGAGCAGCCACATCATGGTACTACATACCAACACTTTATCGAAGAGATTACTGGCTCATACATCGAGTACATTACACCTGCACACCATTTGTGCCGGAAACCACGACTCTCAAGCCCGCCTCGTCCAAAATTCGTAGTGGTGCATAAACTTCCGCGTCGACCTCTCGCCCTCGAACTTGAGCACTACAGACCGTATACAGGCCCTGCCGGTAGCCAACATTGCCGCACACATTTCCGAACCAGGTTTAAACCACCGGGATTGGACCATGCTAACAAAAGCATGGTCATCGAATGACTTCGGACGGAGACAGGATATTAGACAAAGACTGTGTAGTTTTGGAACAAGGGAAATAAACGTGGATTGTGGTTGGGGCTGTAGCCTCGAGATGAGACGCGAAGTGATTGGACTCCGCTGTTCCTGTGGAACGATCCGTAGGTCGTCGTCGATTTTGAGATGGCGTAGAGATGGCATGACTTCAAGGGCTTTTGATAAGGTTTAAATCGGTGAGTGATAGACCACAGAGGGTGAATGTGGTGATTGAGCAAGATGATCTCGATACAAAAGGTAATAAAATCAAACGCTGGCCAGATCGTGGACTTCCGCCTAAACGTTCTTACCTCCTTGTACATCTCAAGTGTATTCAAGGAAGGAAAGCGAAAGGAGGCAAACACCATTTCTGAACGTGATATCCTGAAGGGTTCCGTAAACACAAGAGAAGTGATGCTGTGCCAGGTACCCTCTGGATATGAATCCCAGAAATCCTCGAGACCGAGATCAAGGGCAAGAGATTTCACTGAAGGGCAGCTATGGAGAGCTTCTGCTAATTCCTTCTGGCGGGCCACAAAAAGTGAGCCTATCCAGTTGATCGTATGGGGGTTTTGGACGCAGGCACCTCGTTAGTGGTAAGTGAACAGAGTCTTGTGGAATGTTCGAAACAGTCCAAGCCAGATCGAACCCATTCACTGTTACTATGAAGATCCAATTCTTCAAGTAAAGGAAAACGCATGTGAGAAAGGATTGTGTATGACGTAAAGGCATAAACTCCACAGAATGTGAATGTTTTTCCAGCGATAAGCGTTCTGTGCAAGGTGGATTAAGGAAGGAGGTCCCCGTCTTGACCCTGGAAGTTCAGATGAAGCCTGATTGGCCAGTCATCTGATCTCTCCAGGTATCTTTTGAGGACATCGATTAAACCAGCTTGGGTTTCTGCTTGGCCGAACGTATCAGTTATCTCTAGCTTCAAGTTAGCCCATAACCTGGGTGACGACAGGGCAAGTGAACGCCAACGGAAGCATACAGAGCTGATTGCCATTGAAGGGAGGTAAATTATGGCAGAGATGTGAGTTCGGTTGAATAATATTTGTCTGACAACCATGGGTAGCTCTGGAGGAGATTTTTCTTCACACACATACTCAGGATATCCGACAGAATTTCATTCGACAGCGTCCGCATCGGGGACAGCAGAGCACGTAGCTTGTCTCGCTGCGCCTCGAGTCGCTGTTTTTGCGCCTGAACGACTTCGTCTTGATGAAGAGCGAGGTAGGAATCGTGTTCCTTGATGTCTTCATCTGCCAGTGCCAGGATCTTCTTGAGCTCTTGCGCTCGTTCCGGGGGAAACTACGAATGGTCAAATTCCCACCGCAATTCGTTTTCTATCTCAGCTAGTTTCTTCGGAGCTGAAGTTCACGCGTATCAAGCGAGGTGACAGCATCGATAGAAAAGGAGAGAAGAAAGTCTTGACAAGCGCCCATATCACTGGGCGCTACAAACTCCGTTCCAACCATTTTCATCTCTTCTTCACCTACAACAGGTTCAGTATCTTCACAGTCCCTTGAGCACTGGAGTATCAACAGCGTTCTATCGGACCTCTGACATGCATCCGGCAAAACAAAGTCGACGCTCTTCTTGCGATTTATATCAACTTGATGAATTATCGCAGAAGGACGAATTCAATGCCCCGCGCGCGACTTAACTTCGACATCCCAATTCTGACTTCCGGGATTTATATCAAGTTGATGGCCAATGGCGCGGAGACGACTACTACTAGTGTTCACGAATGGAAAGGGTAGATATAGAGGAGGGATCGTTATCAACTTTAGCAATCTGATCATGTGCTGAGAAGATCCCAATTTTTACGGTGCGCACTGTGAATTGTCCCTCTCATCAAAACCACTATAACTGATGCATGATGGCCCGATGGAAACCCTTATAGATTCAAAAGTTGCAGGATTGTCTCCAGTTCCCATGGCTGTTTCTCACTCGAACCTCGGCGAATCTAGCACTACCAATGAGACTACACCTTTCTGAACAATGCCCGCAACGACCAGGACCCTGAAGACCAAGAACCTCTCGTTAAAACTACACCGCTCCCAATGCTTCAGCTGCTTATCATCTGTTTTATCAGGCTAATGGACCCCATTTCTTTTACGCAGTGACCGTCGTGTACTGATTCTAGCCGCCCATAAATAATGAACTCATGGACCGTTATCAGATTTTTCCCTACGTGAACGAGTTCATAAACGTTCTTAAAAGTGACCGACGACCCATCCCAGACAGGATTTTATAGCGGTCTTGTCGAGTCGACTTTTGCGATACCCAGTTTTTCGCGATTTACCAATGGTCTAAACTATCCAGTATGTCCATGACTTTCTTATTACTTCAGTGATAACTAACGAAATCTTCAATAGACAAAATTGGACGGAAACCTGTAATAATCGGGGACTCTCGGCGTTCGCATTGTCAACAATGTATTTCGGTCTTTCTAGCTCGTTGACACAGCTATTAGTTTCACGCGCTATTGCTGGTGTATCTGGTGGAACAGTGCCGTGGTGCAGTCTGTAGTTGGGGAAATAACTGATGGTGAGATTTAAGTTACCTCTTAGCTTTTCTGCTCACGGATCGTCTTTAGTCTCGAACCAAGCCGCAGCTTTCC